>JARSSU010023901.1:0-19306 GCA_029619165.1 Eurosta solidaginis
TGTGAATGATGAAGTTCCCACCCTCTGACGATACGAGTTGTGAGGAAGTGAAATGGAACGAAAATTATTTTTGCACACTATCCCCAATAACGAGCGAAGAGAATGTCCACAAACTGAGTATTTCCATGAGAGTATTGCCGTTCAGTTTAGTTTCTAATAGAAAAATAAGTACCGCCAGAAGCGGAGCGGGAAATGACTGTTTTGATTGGGCATATATAACACAGAAAAGTGACCTTCAATCGAGACACTCCCAAAGTAATTACCGTATTGCTGATTTTAATTTTACCTACCTGTTCAGATGCCTAAAGGAGTCAAAAGTGAGTACGAGTATTTCCAAACTACTTGCCAACTCAATTTTTTGAAGATGCATCCGACTTCACTACCCTTTATGGTGTGAAGAAGGAATCAGCTTTTCTTTAGTTAAGGTCTAAAAATAAAAAAATGTGTGAGGTTTGTTCTTTGCTACCTTGGAGCGCTCCAGTACAATTATTGTGAAGAGCGGGTGGAACATTATCACCTTCGCTGGCTGCTTTTAAGCTGCCTCCATTTAAGAGACGTTGAGGACGTCCCTCTAGAATCGATATCTCTCTGAATATTGGTGATTAGGTCGCCCTTTTCTTTCTTCCGCCTTTTGCCGATTTTGGGTAGCATTTTAAACTTTTTCTATATTCTGTGCCGGTATATCGATCGTGAATAGTTGTTGTTGTTGTATTACGATAAAGATACTCCCTATGGTTTTGGCAGTGTTATAGATGTTTGATGCTCCTTTGCCGCGCTATAGATCCAGTACGTTTCCGGTACAAGCACCATTGAGGTACTAGCCCTACAATCTCGGGACAGGATGGCAGTGATGTAGCTTTATGGATCTTTGATAATTTAAACTTTGAGCTGGATATAAGATCATTTCGGGAAGCAGCAAAGTCGATCGTACAAATTATATCCGAATTGCTGTGTAACTGTATTCTTATGACCATATATGTCCATTTTTACATCGCCAAATACATGGGAAACAGAGGTAGATACTACAGATTTGGATTTTGTATTTTTCATTTGTATATAGAAAGTGGACGCGGTAATCATGCCGATTTTCAAAAGGAAAGATGGTTTTAAATAAAGTCACAACACTTCAACGGTGTTTGAAGTCCTGCTAAGATTTCAGAAGATTTGAGAAGCCTTAGTAGGCCACGCGCTTTTTAAGTTAAATACATTTTTTGAGTAACTTTACGAAGTTGGTCATACCAACTTTAGCATTGAAGCTTTATAAATATCCCATCAAATATGAATTATCACAGAACTATATTCCATTTTGAATGTTTTTTTTCTACAGTAGTACATTCGTCGCGAGGTCAAAAGAAGTAGTGTGTTAAAATTCATTGCAATACATTTCTCTTTCTCTAATGATGACCCACGAAAAATAGGAGAGATATAACAGATGAATTCTAACACACATCCTATTCTGAACAATGTTCGAAAAGCGGAAACCGGTATGGGAGTAAAGTAAGTATTATGATGTGAGTGAGAGGAGATTTCTCTGCCATTTCTTAGGAGCTTTTTCACTTGCGAAATTAAAGGGAATGCATCAAAATAGTTAAGGTGGAAATGGTTCTTTTAGAAAGAACTCTTATTAGTAAAAATTTGTGCTAAATATATACATCCTGCCACAATATTCTTTATTTTAAGTCGAAAAGTATATCATAAGCAACGGAAGAGCTCTTGGTATATTTGATACAGCCTTCCAGAAATTGCGCATGATTTTTTAAGAGCCTCAAATAGATTGTGGACATATGACGAAGAACGAATTCAAGTCGACTTGGCCGCCAGAAAATGGCTTTGCTGAATGGAAGCAGGCAACTCCGGCGGATTTTGTGTTATCCCGCCGTCTTCTTGTTGTTCGGTTTGTTTGTTTTAACAGTGCTTCGCCCCATTCAAGAGGCATGACCACTCACAAATTGTCATCAAGGTCTCTAACGGTAGTCCATGGAAACTGGCTGTTTCAACAGGGGCGGACCATAGGGAGATAGGTGTTAGAGGCGTAGTTTCCACATTACAATTGAAAAGATGGTTGGTGTCATGTGGGACACATCACATGCAGGACATACATTAAGTATGTTGCGGTTGATTCTGGACAAGTAAGATTTAACCTGGTACAGTATCCAGAACGAATTGGCCAGGTTGACTCGTGTCCCCATTGGTAGTGTGCTTTCTTCTTCCGCAAGGGTGGGATATTGCCCTCTTTTTATTATGCTCCTCTGTTGATGTTCCTGTGGCACCAATTCATTACTCATTTCAGTGAAATACCACATGAAATGCAATACTGTGCATTGTTATATTTTATTTCTTAATTTCAAACAAATTTGCAACAATAATTAAGCTTTTAAATTTTTTAAACAAAATAAGAATGCGCAACGAAATTTCAATTGACAAAACAGCTTACTTCGAAAATTCGAAATTGCTATTCCACAATTATTGTTCTCCCTAGGAGAAAAGAATTGGAGGAATTTTTCACGGGAATAAAAAATCTGCGAGAACAAAATTCCCAGGGAATATTTAGAATTAGGCTGTATATGTCCGTACAGAAATTTTTCCATAAGACCATATTCGACCTTTTGATTTCAGATGATATAGATTCCCGATTTCCGCAAATGTTGCCAACGTAAAAATCGCCTTTATCTCCCCCATAAGAAGACTCAAGTTCTTACTCCAACAAGGTTGTCTTGCTTTTCCGTGGAATCTTCTCAGAGGACAAGCCCTTTTGTACGCAGTTGTCAGATAAGAAGTTGTTGTACTCCTCCAACTCCTATACGGTGGTAAACTCTTTAGGCTGCAGTAGTCCTTCTGATATACATTTCTGAAATTTGTACTAGTCCAAAGGTTAACCCCTTCTCCACTCTCATTACGGGAATGCTGAAGCTGATATATGCCCCGTCTGATAAGGATGGCATGTCAAGGACCCTAAATGTAATATCAAGCATATTGCTTGACTAGGCCCTATGTAGGAACGCTATCTCTGTGATGCGCATTCACAGGATGCCGGTAGAAGGGACTGCTCTTTTTTCCCATCTATTGCGACCACCGCCAGGTCTTCGGTGGTGAAGTTGGATGGCATTCACGAGTATAAGTGTAACAAACACACATATATCTAGCAAGAGAAGCTCTGATGATCCCAAGTTTCTCATGGAAATAGGAATGGGAAGCGGACGGCCCTGGAGGTTAAATGTAGTCATATTGATCATTCCCGAGATGGTAGAGCTAGTATTTCAATGGTGCATGTTATCGGAACGTACCGGATCTTTATCCGGCCAAGGAACATCAACATCAATAACACTCCCAAAAAACTTCGGCGAGTGTCTTTTTTCGTTAACATAACAACAACAACAACCCCCTAAGAGTCAAGAGGAGCTCATCCGACCCCAGTTTACTGTCTTGGCGATTTATCTGTAAAAACCGCAGCATCATTGATCTGTTTATCTCTTGCCGAGTTTTCCGTAACTTCGTTCAGGCAATGCATTGTTTTCCGCCGTTTTCCAAGGTCTTGAGTTCGTTTTCTCCCTCCCCTGCTCAAAGCGTATTTGTTATACCCCGCAGCATCATTGAGTTGTTTGCTCACTTACAACACCTCACCCTCTACGCCTATATGGTTGTCTTTTACTGCTATATCCATGTCCTATAGGTTCATTCTTACCTCTCCTGCTTTTATCATATTGTTGTAATTCTTAAAATTTTAAGCACCGTTAATCTGATATGAACCTCCGCCACTCCGCTTATACCGCCGTCATTTGCCGGTCCTCTTTGGTTCTCGAGGTCCTTTTCCATATCGTCTGCTTTAAGCGTATTGCAGTTGTGGTCCTGAGAGCTCCCTTTTATAATTCGCATACATATCTACCTGCGGTCCAGGACACTTTCCCAAGCTGTGAGTGCAGCATGTCCTCCGATTCCTTATTAGTATGGTGGTAGTAGTACTGGCCCCTCCTCCACGGGTCGAGATACATGAAGAACTTCCAATCCCCCCTTGGTAAATTCGGGTTTTGACGCTGCAGCGTGTGCCGCCTTCACCACTCGAGGTGTCCAAATATTGGCCTTTGATATCGTGGGGATCAGTGCTCTATCTGATACCTTCAGTCTTGCAATATCTTGTTTTTGAAGGTCTGAAGCAACTCTCTGCAGCCATTCTAAAGTCGCGTTATTGCTGTAGGTGCAACAGTTTAACCCCATTGTGTTATCCAGCTGTTTCGAAGAATGGTAGCGGTTTACATGATTCATTATAGATCATTTTTACCACGATACTAATCAACTACCCTTCTACGGATCTCCGTCTTCCGTTTGACATCCGCCCATTGGGGTTGCTGCAATCTTGTAGTGAGTGCCACAGCCAGTGACTACTGCGCTATTTCGTTCATATTCTTCTCGTTGAGAACATGAATCTCGGCGTAAGCTTCGAGTACTTCCCTCTTCTCTCCGCTTCACGCATTTTGAGGTCTGGTGCCTGTCATTACAGATATTTCGCCTCCCGGTTTTGGGACTGGGACTTTGCCTTCCCCAGTCTGCCTCTTAAATTCAGACTTTTTAGGTTAAGCCGATCGCTGCCTCTCGCCTCTCAGAACTTATTCCCCTTCGATGCTGTTGTAAATTGATGGTTGGTTGAAGAAAATTTTTATTCAGCGAACTGTTTTTGACATTCTCCCATTGCATCTCTTGTTCATGCAAACCGATCGCTCTCGTTGCTGGTTGGTATAGGTCCCGTTCTACAGTTATTTCTTTACCAGGGCTAGTAGACCGCTCCTCCCTCCCCCTGGCAGCAATTCGTCCAATAGGCACAGCCTGCGTAACAACCTGGATTAAGAAGCTGGCAGTTCTTGGCCACCGACATCCCGCCGCCCTGATATGAAGCGAAACGGCGTAGAGGCATGCATTAAACCGCTCAGCCCCATAGTCGGGCGCTATGGACTTTGGTTTAGCCGTCGCCCCTACGACGTGGTGCGTGCTACAGAGGGCCAGGACTTCGCAACGTTATAAACAATTTTTTTGTAAAGGTTATCGATATAAAAAAAAATAAAAATGAAATTTCGTTTCGTGGTCATCAAGAACGAAATCAAAAAATTTGTTATATTTTTGTTATTTTAAAGTTTGATCTTTTGAGTAAATTTTATATGGAAAAAATACTCGAACTCGAAAAATATGTTTTTGTATTTTTTTACTTTTTTCAATATTCGTTTTACATACAACGTAAAAATTGTTGAGAAACAAATGAATCTCCCAGCGGGTTAGGGGGTCAGAATATACCTGCGGTAGGTATGCCTGTCGTAAGAGGCGACTAAAATACTTCAGGTTGCCAGCAGCGAATTATAGCTTCTCCAAACCCAATTGTCAACCTCACCTATCCACGGCGAATCCTGTTTCACTAACAGACGAGGCTCTGGCGACCACAAGCTCCTCATGGAACTTGGGGTTGGGGATACAGGGATGGCCTGAAGGTTCAATGTGGCCATATAAATCGTTCCCGAGATGGTCGGGCTAGCAGCTTAATGGTGCTGTGTTACCGGAGTGTACCGGATCTGTATCCGGCAAGGGTCATCACATCGATAATACTCCACAAAGACTTCGGGGAGCAACCTTATCGCTACAAAAACAACAACACAGAAACAAATGAAATATTTATATTTCTTAAAAAAATTACGTTATTATGCACATTGAAATATATATTCAGGATATCTGAAAAAGGTATAACTTGCGTTCAATCAGACAGATGGACAAAGCTAAGTAAACTCAGCTGGTCACCCTGATAATTTTGGTATATATATTGGTGGGCATATCGCGTCTCATTTGAATTCTTACCATTTACGTAAAATAAATCTATTTTGGTGAGATTTTGGAGTCAATCAATTTCAGATCAATACATAAATCGTTTAAAAATAGCAAATTTCCTGAAATGCCTATTGGGGATAGTGGTGGGTAATGTCACTATTTTTTTAGTTTTAACACAGTAGCGCTGGCACACTTTGAAGTGTTAACACACTATGTTGTTACTATTGTCTTACAGGTGATTGTCGAAAGTCGATATGAGCGTTGGCGCAATGCTGTGTTACTCACCTATAACGTCATTATTTCACACTTTTGGCGCCATTTAGAAGATATCATTTGTGGCACTAACAATGTACAAAATTAAATAGAATATACCATAGAAACTTGAAATGATTTTCTTAAAACTTGTTGTAGCATTCACTCATTAAGTTATTCATTCATTTGTACAAACAAATATTTTAACCCGGTTTGGAATGTCTTAAAATGCATTGACTCATACATACATATTAATACATTTGTACATACATATATTTTGGCTCGCTTTGGTACGGCCTGAGATTCATTGACATATTCATTCATTTGTACACATATATATTTTCACACGCCACGGTAACTACGCCGTGCGCCGTCTAGTAACTTGAACCTTATTATATTACTGTTTAAAGCTGACCAAATGCTCGTCACAAGCCTTTACCTGCATACAAATTATTCCCACAATTTATTTATACTTGCATTGCATTTTTTATTTATTTATTTATTATTTAAAGTCGACGACAAATTATGGTCGACTGCATAATATAAAAGATATATAAATATACAACTCGAAAGATAAAATTTAAGATATATCGAGATTTCAACAATGTTATATTACAAACAAAGAAATATTAATGAACATTACTCTTTAATTTCAGAATATAATAATAATAAGAAATATGAGCAGAAATAAGATCTTATGCCGAAATCTTATACTGGCGGAATGCATTACATTCCGCTCAGCATGATTTCGGAATGCAGTGGATTCCAATCTTCCTGTTAGAATGCAACAAGATTCCAATCAGCATGTTATGGGAATCCGGCAGTGCTAAGAGTAGTGTAATGAGGATACGCCATCACAAGGCATAAAAAGGAACATGACCTGTGTTGTTGGAATGCATCGGATTCCAATCAGCTCGATGCCAGTGACTCATGAAAAATCATGTTTTTTACGTTGTTGGAATGCACCAGATTCCAATCAACACAGTACTGTCTTGTTCCTTCTTAATGATACATGTTGATAAATGTTCCTCCATCCTTAAGCGAGATAGTTCCTGTTTTTTATCGAAGGAATAAAATGCCGGCAAATTAAATTAGCTTGTATCTCTTAAATTAAATAGGCAAGTATTGCATTATGTATAGTGGGAAAAGTACATTCAAGACTGATACAGCTATACAAGTCATTGTAGTGCGCGCACCAGATAAGAAGAGGATTACTTCTAGCAAAGTTTCGTCGACAAAGGGGTAAATAGAAAGAAACGTAGTGTCTGGATACTCTAGGGGAACCGCAAAAACAAGCAGCTGAGGAGGTCCGCAGAATCAATTTCTCCAATAATGAGCTTATGGATGAACAATAAAAAAAATATTCTCCGATTTTCCAGAGTGGGTAAGTTAAAAGAAGAAGTCTACTTCTGTATGGAGGAAGGTGGAGACTTGAGTTCCAATTAAGGCCGCGCAATACAAATATCAAAAATTGCTTTTGAACTGACTCAAGACGCTTTATATGCTTTTGAGAAACAGGGGACCAAACGCATGAGCAATACTCGAGTATTGGACGAACCAGCGATGTGTAAAGAACTTTGTGAGGTACGGATCATCGAACTCTTTAGCCCATCTTTTAACAAATCCAAGTAAACCCAACGCTTTGTTGGCTATAAATGAAATATGCATGTTAAAATTCAATTTCGGATCAAAAAGGACACCTAGATCATTTGCAATAAATATACGCTCCAAAGGCGTACCATCTATTACATAAGATTTCAATGCTGGCTTCACTTGGTGAAATGTCATATGCTTACATTTAGAGTAATTTAAAGCTAGTAAATTTGTTGTGCACCAACATTGGAACGAGTCCAAGTCGGCCTGAAGAAGATCCAAGGAAGTCAAATCGATAGGACAGTAAGTGTAGCAAAGTTTTACCTCATCCGCATACATTATAGTATGGGAATATAATATTGTCTGTGGCAAGTCATTAATGAAAAGGGCAAATAGCAAAGGGCCTAGATGACTTCCGTGGGGTACGCCGGAGGAAACTCCGAACGATTCCGACAGATTGCACTTGAACAGGACTTTTTGGGTCCGGTTAGAAAGATAGCTTTTCAGCCACATTAATAGGTGAAACGGAAAGCCCAGTAAATCAAGCTTATGAATAAGCAACTCATGATTGACGGTATCAAATGCTTTGCTGAAGTCCGTCTAGATGACATCCCTTTGCTTGTTCGCTTAAAATCCTTACATAACTATAGAGGTGAATACATGCAAATTTGTAGTGGTTGACCTTTGACGAATAAAACCGTGTTGCCATGGAGACAAAAGACTAGAACACTGATATTGGAGTTGACTGGTAACAGTCTGTTCAAAGACTTTAGGATTGACTGAAAGTTTAGCAATACCCCTGTAGTTTTCAACTTTTGACCTACTACCTTTTTTATGCAGGGGTATAATAAAAAACTGTTTCCAAAGTGGCGGGAATGACGCAGGTCCTAGAGATAGCTCAAACAATTTTAGAATAGCCTCATACATGTTTTCAGCGCAGTATTTAAGCACACTACTAGGAACACCATCTGGCCCGGAGAAAAGGTGAGCTTCAAAGATTGAAGACTCTGAAGAACAATATTACCATCAATAGCAGGATTCCTAATGTTATTCGAGCTATCTAAGCGATAGGGATATTGACCGGAATGAAAACCACTGGATGAATACGTGGACTTAAAGAACTCAGAAAATAGTTCAGCAACGTCGTCATCAGTGCAAGCTTTTTTACCTCCAAAGGTTAATGAGGAAGGATACCCAGAAGTTTCCCGCTTTGAATTTACGAAACTGTAAACTTTTTTGGATTTCTAAAAAATTGGGCTTTACAACAACTCAAGTAATTTTTATAACAAAGCTGATTAAGACGGTGAAATTTAGAACGAGCTATTAGATATTTAGAGAGGTCTGCGGATGCTCCGAGTAGGAATGCAGGTATCAAAGAAGCCATCAAGCGTACTGTAAAATATAGAGATAGCCGAATCGACATCAGTGCAAGCATAGAGATCCGACCAATTATGGGAAGCCAACAGATCATTGAGCATAATGAAATTCGCTTTGTAGAAGCATCTAGATCGGGGACGAGACTGTACTTGAATTCTACGGGGTAGGCTTATATCAAGTGATATCTCTAGCGTAGGGTGAAAAGGGTCTTCTGGAAGGGATAAAGGTGGTATATGCGTAAGGGCAGTACCAACCGAGCCATCCACAAATACTAAATCCAGCATTTTATTTCCACTATTTGGAACATTGTTAATCTGTAAAAGAGATGAGTCTAACAAGCAATTGAGAAACTCATGTTGAGCAGTGGGAGTTAAAAAGTTGGAATCACTTATATTAACCCAATTAACTGTTGGCAAGTTAAAGTCACCAACAATAACAAGTCGATCGTTATCTCCCAACTGCGAATGCAAATCGCAGATGGCCGAGCTATGACAAGCATAAACATCCATATCCGAACGAGGTGGTATAAACGAACAGCAAACAATTACGATATAGTTACCGAATGAAAGTCTAACTGCTATGAATTCGATATGAGAGATATTGTCCAGCGAAATAAACTCAGATGATAGGTTAGATTCACATAGCAATAAGGACACCTCCCGCTCTAGAGATGCGATCACGCCGATAAACAGCATATTTATTTGACCTCAGAATTGTAATTATCAGGCTTTAGCCAGGTCTCCGTAAAAGCTACAACTTGTGCAGAATAATTGAAAGAATTAAGGAAGAATGGAACAAGTTTTGATTGTAAACCACGAACATTTTGGTAATTAATGAGAAGGCGGGACAGATCAGCAATTACCTTTGTGTTGTTATTACTGTGTTTCGTCATACCGTTTTTTGGCTGTAATAAAACAGATTCGGCCCTCGCCTTTCCCACAGCTAATTTTATTTATGCTTAGAATGCAGTTCCCAGGAAACTGAAGGTATATGTATCTATGTAATACACTTAGTTTGTAAGTACTAGTGTAAGTAGGTATTTTAGCTTATAGAAATTTTGTATACAAAAAATGACTTTATAATAAAGAAGAGAATTCAATATTAACTACAATTCTAACAACACACTATATATATTAGAGCGGGTCAAACTTTTCCATCAGGAGTATAGCAAAAATGTAATCTACACATGATTCTGAGAAAATTGCTGAAGACACCATAGCTCTAAATCCGATTTCGAGTCCTCCACTTTTGCAAAATATATATTTTGCCATATGAATGTAGGGTTTGGCCAAAAAATCTTCATAGCTTCTGATACAATTATATGGCTTACTTTAAAGGTATTTTACGTACATTTCAGAATCTGTATTAATATCTATAGTGTTTTTGAATTTTAGTAGAGAAATCAGGCTTAAATTATGAAAAAATAGTCTAAAATGAACTTTTCACTGCTATATTATAATTTCTAATAAATTTCTTATGGAATTTTTTTTTCTTTACAGCCTTTTGTATTTAAATTTAAAATGGATGAATCAAATCCTTCTACATCATTCTGAACATTCATATATACTTGAACACGATATTATTGCATTTGGTTTATCGAGTGAATTAAATAATCTGAATTTACTCTCTAGTCGTGACATTTTAAGATTTCATTTTTTTTTAAGTGATAATGCTAAAATTCAAAGTAAAATATTTTCGCATAAAAATTTAAATTCTCATGTAATTGATAATTGGTTGAAATTTGCAATAAATTGAATATTCAACTAATTGATAGACGTAGTCTAAGAAAACTAATGTTTTAGTTGAAAAATGTCACGAAAGCATTAAACACAGAAAAAAGTTCAGGAATTTACAGCATTCGTACAATCAACAAATGAATTATTTTACATTGGAAAATGTAAATGCATTTAAAAACAACAGATTGCTAATGTGGTTTTAATACCAAACCATTTAAAAGAATTTATGATGGACCAACATAATGATGGAAAATTCACAATACTTTAATATATGGATGACATTGTAGAAGAAACACCTACAACAATACTAACAATGCCAACACGTTAGTGTTGATCCAACATACGAACATACTTGGAACAGATATGGAAACAGGTGAAGCACAAATTGCAAATGAAGCAGTTGCTGAAGTATCTGTTACAATGAAACGAGGAAATTATACTCAACGATACGACGCTAAGGGAAGAGAAGGGAATTGAAGAGAAGAGAAAAGAAGAGAACAGAATAGAACAGAAGAGAAGAGAAAAGCCGAGAAGAGAAGAGAAAAGAAGGGAAGAGAAGAGACGAGACGAGACGAGAAGAGAAGAGAAGAGAAGAGAAGAGAAGAGAAGAGGAAAAGTAGGGAAGAGAAGAGACGAGACGAGAAGAGAAAAGAAGAGAAGAGAAATAAAAGAAGAGAAGAGAGAGAAAAGAGAAGAGAAGAGAGGAAAGGAGGAGAGGAGAGAAGTGAAGAGAAGAGAAGTGAAGAGAAAATAAGAGAACAGAAGAGAAGAGAAGAGAAGAGACAGAGAAGAGAAGAGAAGAGAAGAGAAGAGAAGAGGAAGAGAAGAGAAGAGAAGAGGAAGAGAAGAGAGAAGAGAAGAGAAGAGAAGAGAAGAGAAGAGGAGAGAAGAGAAAAGAAAAGAAGAGAAGAGAAGAAAAGGAAAAGAAGAGCAGAGAAGAGAAGGGAAGAGAAGTAAAGAGAAGAGAAGAGACGAGAAGAGAAGAGAAGAAAAGAGAAGAGAACAGAAGAAAAGAGAAGAGAAGATAAGAGAAGAGAAAAGAAAAGAAGAGAAGAGCAAAGAAGAAAAGAAAAGAGAAGAGAAGAGATGAGAAGAGAAGAGAAAAGAAGAGAAGAAAAGAGAAGAGGCGAGACGACGATAGAAGACAAGAAAATAGAAAGAGAAGAGAAGAGAAGAGAAGAGAAGAGAAAGAGAAGAGAAAGAAGAAAGAAAGAGAAGAGAATAGACGAGACGAGGATAGAAGAGAAAGAAAGAGAAGAGAAGAGAGAGAAAGAGAAGAGAAGAGAAGAGAAGAAGAGAAGAGAAGAGAAGAGGATGAGAAGAGAAGAGAAGAGAGTAGAAGAGAAGAGAAGAGAAGAGAAGAGAAGAGAAGAAGAGAAGAGAAGAGAAGAGAAGGGAAGAGAAGAGAAGAGACAATAAAAGAAGAGAAGAGATGAGAAGAGCAGATAAGGAAGAGAAGAGAAGAAGAGAAGAAGAAGAGAAGAGAAAGAAGAGAAGAGAAGAGAAGAGAAGAGAAAGGAGAAGAGAAGAGAAGTAGAAGAGAAGAGAAGAGAAAGAGAAGAGAAGAGAAAATAGAGATAGAAGAGAAGAGATGAGGACAGAAAAGAAAGAGAGAAGAGAAGAGAAGAAAGAAGAGAAGAGAAGAGAAGAGAAGAGAAGAGAAGAGAAGAGAAGAGAAGAGAGAGAAGAGAAGAGAAGAGAAGAGAAGAAAAGAAAGAAAAGAGGAGAAGATAGAGGAGAGCAGAGAAGAGAAGAGAAGAGAAGAGATGAGAAGAGAATATATGAGAAGCGAAGAGAAGAGAAGAAGAAAGAGAAGAGAAGAGAAGAGAAAGAAGAAGAGAGAGAGAAGAGAAGAGAAGAGAAGAGAAGGAGAAGAGAAGAGAAGAGAAGATAAGAGAAGAGAAGAGAAGAGAAGAGAAGAGAAGAGAGAGAAGAGAAGGGAAGAGAAGAGAAAGGAAGAGAAGAAGAAGAAAAGAAAAGAAAGAAAAGAAAAGAAAGAAAAAGAAAAAGAAGAGAAAGAAAGAGCTGAGAAGAGAGAGAGAAGAGATGAGAAGAAATATGAGAAGCGAAGAGAAGAGATGAGAAGAGAAGAGAAGAGAAGGGAAGAGAGAGATGAGAAGAAAAGAAAAGAAAAGAGACGAGAAGGGAAGAGAAGAGAAGATACGAGACGAGAAGAAGAGAGAAGAAAAGAGAAGAAGAGAGAAGAGATGAGAAGAGATGAAATGAGAAGAGAGAGAAGAGAAGAGAAGAAGAGAAGAGAAGAGAAGAGAAGAGAAGAGAAGAGAAGAGAAGAGAAGAGAAGAGAAGAGAAGAGAAGAGAAGAGAAGAGAAGGAGAAGAGAAGAGAAGAGAAGAGACGAGAAGAGAAGAGAAAAGAAGAGAGAAAAGAGAAAGAAGAAGAGAGAGAACAGAAGAGATGAGAAGAGAAGAGAAGAGATGAGAAGAGAAGATGATAGAGAAGCAGAGAGGAAGAGAAGAGAAGAGAAGAGAAGAGAAGAGAAGAGAAGAGAGAGAAGAGAAGAGAAGAGAAGAGAAGAGAAGAGAAGAGAAGAGAAGAGAAGAGAAGAGAAGAGAAGAGAAGAGAAGGTAGAGAAGAGAAGAGAAGAGAAGAGAAGAAGAGAAGAGAAGAGAAGAGAAGAGAAGAGAAGATAAGGAGATAGAGAGAAAAGAAGGAAGAGAAGAGAAGAGAAAGGAGAAGAGAAGAGAAGAGAAGAGAGAGAGAGAGAAGAGAAAGAGGAAGAGAAAGAGAAAGAGAAAGAGAAGAGAAGAGAAGGAAGAGAAGAGAAGAGAAGAGAAGAGAAGAGAGAAATGTTTTAATTGAAAACTATCGTGAAAGCATTCAACACAGCAAGAAAAATTTCAGGAATTACAGTATTCGTACAATCAACAACTGAATTATTTTACATTGGAAAATGTAAATGCAATTTAAAAACAGAGATATTCTCATGTGGTTTGTAACACCAAACCATTTAAAAGAATTTATGATGGAACAACATAATAGAAATTCACAATCCCTGAATATGGATGATATTGTAGAAGAAACACCTAAAAACAATACCAACAATGGCAACAATTATGATGATCCAACATACGAACCACGCGTGGCGCCGAAATTCAGAAGAAAGCATTGCAAATTTTATTTATCAATTTAGCGGCAGCATACGACTTTAGTACGTCTGATATTGCTATTTTTACATTTTTCGACAAAAATTAAGTTTAAGTAAACCGCTAAAAATATATATTGTAACAGATTTTTATTTTGCAGCTTCTCTTTCATTTGTTAGTGCTACAAATGATATCTTCTAACGGCGCCAAAAGTATCCAAAGATAATGACGTAGAGGTGAGTAACACAGCATTGTGCCACTCTCATATCGACTTTCGGCAATCAACTGTAACACAATAGTATTAACACTTCAAAGTGTGCTTATGCTAATGTGTTAACATTAAAAAAATAGTGTCATTATCACCACTATCCCCAATAGACATTTCATCAATAGGCATTTCACCAATAGACATTCACCAAATTTGACATTTTAACCGATTTATGTAATTGATCTGAAATTGATTGACCTCCAACATCTCACCAAAATAGATGTATTTTACGTAATGGTAAGAATTCAAATGAGACGCGATATGCCCACCAATATATATACCAAAATGATCAGGGTGACATGCTGAGTTTACTTAGCTTTGGTCCATCTGTCTGTTTGAACGCAGTGTATACATTTTTCAGATATCCTTAATATATATTTCAATGTGCATAATAATACGTTATTTTTTTAGAGAGTATAAATATTTTCATTTGTTTCTCAACAATTCTTTCGTTGTTAAAGGAATATTGGGAAAATGTAAAAAAAATTCAAAATATATTTTTTCGAGCTCGAGTATATTTTTCCATATAAAATTTACTCAAAAGATCAAACTTCAAAATAACAAATAAATTACAATATTTTTTGATTTCGTTCTTGATGACCACGAACAAAACTTCATTTTTATATTTTTTTTATATCGATAACATTTAGTTCTTTATAAACGTTGTGTAGTCCTGGCCCCCCGTAAGCACGCACACCACGTCGTAGGTGCGAGGGCTAAACCGAAGTCCATAGCGCCACCGACTATGGGGCTGAGCGGTTTAATGCATGAATCTACGCCGTTTCGCTTCATATCAGGGCGGCGGGATGTCGGTGGTCAAGAAAACTGTCCAGCCTCCTAATCCAGGTTGTTAAGCTGGCTGTGCCTATTGAGAGGAATTGCAGCCAGAGGGGTAATCGATATCAGCTATGATTTGGGACGCGGATATGCGACGATTGAGAGCGATCTACTGCCCTTCCTCTCTTCACTTCTCTTATCTCTTCTCTTCTCTTCCTTCCGTCTCTTCTTTTCTTTCTCTCTCTTCTTTCCTTTCTTTCTCTTCTCTTCTCTATCTTCGTTTCGAGATCAAAAATCTGGCACTGATGATGGCCACAACGCCGAAACCGGTTTGTGTCGAAACCAAATTTGACAAGGGAGGACGGAAATCATTCCAATATACATCATTTATCTACTCTGTTGGAAAATCAACAAAACAAAATAAGACTCTTTCTTCTCTTTATAGAAAAAACGTACAAGTAACGCCATTTTTTAAAGTAGTCTAGCCTGTTCTCGTTTTTCTTACATTGTTTGTTCTGCAACAACCCAGGAATTTTGTTAAACACTTACAACTTCATAATGCGTTATCGTTTGTTTGGAAGCACACTACCATGGCTTGTACAGAAAATGCTTTAAAATATTCAGTCTGTTGTATGGAAGATGAGATAAGCAGATTTTGTCAAATCAATATGTTATGCTCTCTGCTATATGTGTAATGTTTATCAGTGTTTGTGTGCTTAGAAAGTTTTGTTAGTAGTGTACATTGCACAGTATTTTTGTGCATATCTGGTTGACAGCTGAAATAAAAATTTAATTAGCTTTCGCGATGTGTTATACGTGCAAGTTCAGACAAGCAGCGACTTGTTGATATCCCCATTCTCGTCACATTTGACCACAAGTAGGGAGTGCACCGTCATACTAGTAAATTACCCATTTTCGGATTATTCTATCCATGGTGAGTAAACCAGGCAGTCTCATTCAGTTCTTACCATGAATATGTTTCATAGTGCGTATAAATTATACGACACTGCTTTTTGGAGTGTGATAGATGCTGCACAAGAGACACGATACTGCGGATTTAAACATATGCAGAATGAGTGAATTCTATAGGAATTAGTACTTATTTGGGAATGAATGTTCCTGTGCTTGTTACTGACAGACACTGGTCAGTTCACGTGTAACCCCATCTCTTTCAGGCGCGTCTCAGTCTATCAAACATATCGTTCCTCGTGATCAGACTTCTGGAGTGGAGTGATGTTTGCTGAGATCATTTAGCGACACTCATAATAGTGTTTAGTGTGCTGTCTCGTGCAAAGAATGGGTGCATCTAAACGAGTCGCTCTGGCGAGTTCTCAACAGATGTATGTCTATTAAAAAATATTTAAAATTGTATAAGACTACAATCTTTATATAAACACCATATGTATAGAAGATGTGGCAATAAACTTCTCTATAAAGTCTTTTTAAACCATTAGACTAAACAATGGCAAACTAACATTCAAGTAGCTCATAAAGATACTTATTGAACAGAACACCATTATTTAATACGTATTATGATTTTGGGCTATATAGTACCGAGTCGCCTCTCGAGCGATCGTGTCGTTTTCTCGGCGTTGGACCTTTGCTCTGACAGGCTGATTCCGTTCGTATTAAAAAGCTGTTCTCGCTGCGAAAAGAAAAGTAATATATGTATAATCAGGTCAGATCAATTAAAAGATATGCCATCCTTTTCTCATTTAGTAAAAACTATGTAAATGAAAGTTATATTCAGCTAAGAAGGTGCGGAAACAAAAATAACAAACATCTATCTACCTTAGCGGTATCTTAGTGTTCGATGAGATATCAGATGATTATGAACCGCGGCGGCATTCAAAAACTATAGCGCGACATTAGATCCTTGAACCTGTTTTAGAAATGACGATGTCTTCATAGCCTTCCATGTAACTCAAACTAAGAGAATATGGCGAAAACTAGCTGAAGTAATATAGCAATTTATATACTATATATATATATAGCGTTTCTGTCTGTGAATGTAGTGTTATTCGCAACCAAAGTTGTCGTTCTCACACGGTAGGCATTCTTGTAATTTGAGGTGTACATAAATTTAGTTTTCTACAATACGTTCACCCCATTTTCACTTGAAAAGATGATAATTTCGATGAAAAGCGTTTAAACTTAAAACCAAAAGTTGACGTACTGATATGCGAGTGAGTTTTTGTGATAATTTGAGCTGTACATAATTATTCGTACCGCCAGCGTTTTTAATTTTTCGGTCTTTATTAAATACTATTACAGGATAAGATCGATAAACGTATATTTTACGGGCTCGTAAGATTTCAGTTCAGAAATTGTAAATATATTATGTCACAATGTATGGTTTGAACGATATAAATAGCATAAATAGTCTTATATATTGCAAACTAGTCGCTAATTTTATATTTTTGGTATAATTTATAGATGCTAATGTGTATTGTTAAATTAGACCTGTGAACCACACTGTGTTTTTAGGCGCGTGCAAACAGGTGAAGGGAAGACCAGGCTGCATCTGTTAGAAACGTGTTGTATACAGATGAGCCTGTGAAGCCGAATTAATAAAGCTACGTGGCCGTTTTACAGTTAATAGTAGAAGGCTGATTTTTAGTGCTCGTCCTTTTCTAAATAATGGATTCCATTCGGGGATGCGTTATGAAAGTACACCAAAGTAGAGAGCATGCTGATCGTATTAATGGACGACTTTAGATCTCATTATCAAGTCGGAGCACTGGGTGGCATAATTGTCGTACCGCAGTGCCAGGTGCCCTAAGGTCTCCTTGGTCTTCTTACTATATGATAGCGATCAAGAGACTCCGAAGGTGCAAGCTATATTGTAGTATTGATGGTACCTTGCAAAAGTGATGTCACCGTGATGTTCGGCAAATAGAAACTACTAAGGTACTGGACCGACCATGCTGACGCGAATTTGATATGACGACGTTAACCATGAGGTCAACCAATGAACTTCCCTGAAAACTTGGAATCGCCAGATGTCTCCAGCGGTAAATGGAACTAATTCGTAACGGGTAAGATGTAGGTTGACAATTGGGATTGGATAAGCTGATCATCAATGCGCTGGTGAGTCACCCTTGAAAAGATTGCGCTTACATGACCATGTTGAATCCTGGGTGGCCACAAGTTGTGTTACTGGATCCCTTCGGTCATGCAAAGTCACCTTTTAGGAAGGTGACGAAGTTTGTGCTCTCGATAGGGTCCGTAAGGAGCATTGAGTGAGGAACAGCCGTTTCCTTGCAATAACTGTACTCGCAGCCACCCTTCTTATGTCGCGTAGGGTATCACCTAAAACCGCTGCGCTGGAGCTCAGACACTTTGGAGCTTCAATGGTAATAAATCTCTTGAGAAGACGAGAGCTTATTTTCGGGTGCCAAAGGCTGCGCCTCGATAACGTTTCTCAAAATTCTAGTGATGACCCTCCTGTATGTTCGAGATCGACCCGGCCAGTAAAGCGTAGTTGCATTTTCCGCACTGATTTCGCAATGCAGTGATACAAACTCTTTGTCACTATTGACGCCTGTCCAAAGGCGAAACAGCCATGCACTGCGTCCATCCACACATCGCAAAGCCATGCGCCATAGTGTCTGTATATGGTGATTAGAAGGCAGCTTCCCTCTGGTGACGTCATTCAGTTGTACCACCACACGCGAATGAAAGTATCCAGAGCGAGCTTATCTCGAGTTCATTCGCTATCATCGTATCATCGTATTTGATCAGCCGAGGAAAAATATAGTAATTCAGGTCGAAAAATGGAGTTGCAATGCTAGACAATACGTTAATTACAGTAGAATTTACAATCATGTATGGAATTAAGAGGACAATCTCTGTGGGAGAAAGCTCAATAATATGGAATACACGATTATTATCTGAAAAATACTGACAAGTAAAAAATTTGAATTTTAAATAAATCTATATCAAGTAAATGCTGGCGATAGTGTCTGACATCATGATTGCTGCTACTGATCAAGTCAACGTAGTTTGATGAGCCGTAAGCTATCGGTAGTAATCGGCATAATGCAGTGACTTCCCATGAATGGCATGGCATGTAGTTGAGTAATTGAAGTTTACCGTAAACCAGAAATTAAAGGATCTGAGGCGGAACTCTCGTGGAACGACAAACGTTAATGGATGTAGAGCTATGAGAGTTCCGCAGACTTTAAAACGCGTTGTACTCTTCCAGTAAGATCGATTTGAACCACTCATGTATAAATCTGTATATGATATAATTTTATCAAGTAGAATTACATGATCTTGGGGTTAGTTTTTTTAACTCTGTGGTTTTAATTTTTGTGTTGTTTAAATCCGACCTATGAACACAGGAGATCAAAAGCTTTTGTGGATGGTCAACGATAAGACTCGCAGCAATGTTT
>JARSSU010023904.1:0-26514 GCA_029619165.1 Eurosta solidaginis
AAACATTCATAAAACTGCAATAACTACACTTTTGGAATGTTTGAATTCGTAAGAATATGCTTTCGGATCTTAACGTCTCGAAACAGTGCTCAAATCGTTCCACGCCCATTATTAATGAAGTATTTTCTGATTTCGATTATATGTATTTACATGTACATTGATGACAATTCTATGCCAGTGATCATTGAAGATCTAACATATTAAATCGTCTAAATCCGTTTTTCAAAAGACTCATGAAGAATATCAATTAAATGTCAAAACCTTCAAAATCTGCTCATCAAGGTGTAAATACATAAATTTATCATTAAGCTCTACGAAATTCAGGCGAAGTTATGCAAAGCAATCTTTAGATAGAATTGACAATCATAACAAATTTATTGAAAAAACAATTTCTATAAATAACATTACAAAAATTTGGGGAGGTTTAGCGAGGTTTTTTGTTTAGGTATATAATTACTAGCATCAGCAATATATTAAAAATGTTAGCAAACAGAACTTAGTCTACTAGCTACGATAAATGTATACACATGTCAATTAAAAACCCCAAACTCAACAATCAAATTGGACACAATGAAACCACAACAGCTCTTCGAAATGTGTAAAAAACTTATCTGCGATAAAATACTATTATCTTACACTTTCGACACAAAATGCGTACTTATCATTAGACAGATAGATGCATCAAATCGTGCTATTAGGAGCCTCTAGTTCTTCAACACACTAGCATAATATACTATGACCCCATTAGCTTCTACGAACATTTTGGCAATATTATAATTCATTAAACATTGTTAAACATTTTCTTCGAAGGTAGAACTTTTACAATTTCTACTGATCATAAACCTTAATTCATGTTCTAAATTCTAAAGTAGATAGATCTCCTCGTCAACTACTCATCTTGAATATATTGCTCAATTACAAATGATATTCAATATATACGTGGAAAAGACAACATAGTGCCGACACACTTCCCGTATTCCGAAATAAATGCAATTTCAACTCAAGATTAAATTTAGAAACTTTATATAAAGAACAACAAACTGATACATTTTTACAAAAAACCATTTCTGATCTAAATTCTAAAAATAATTTAAAAGAAATTCATATTCCAGTTATTATTGAAACATATGGTGTGATGTTTCTCTACAACCTTTTCGACCTTATGTTCCACATTCTATGAGAAGAATTATATTCGACAAAATTCACTCATTATCTCATCAAGTATAAGAACAACTAGAAATTAATTCAAATAAATATTATTGGTCATAACATGCGTAAAGAGATTAACGATTGGACTTCATCTTGCATCAATTGTCAAAAATCCAAAATTTCAAGACATACTAATCTCCTATCCAAAAAATTCAAATACCATCAGGCCGTTTTGAACATATTCATATGGATATTGTTGGACCTCTTCCAGTTTCAAATGGAAATTGTTATATTTTTAACAATTATTGACAGATTTTCACGTTGGCCTGAAGCTTATCCACTTAAAGATATTTCAACAAATACTATAGTAAAAACTTTTATTCAAAATTATATACCACGATTTGGTATACCATTGAATATTACAGTAGATCAAGGTTCACAATTCACCTCAAAATTTTTTACGGAATTAACTAAACTTTTAGGTTCTCATAAAATTCATACATCTCCTTACCATCCCAAGCAAATGGCATGATAGAGAGATTTCATCGAACTTTAAAAGCAGCAATTATAGCATCAAACGACTCGGTCATTGGTCTGACATTTTACCATTCATTCTACTTGGTTTACGAACTTCTATTAAAGAAGATTTAAAATGTTCATCTGCTGAACTTGTTTATGGCCAAACACTTAGAATACCTGGTGAATTAATTATTTCAAATAGTAATAAAGAACATGATTTTTCTAATGACGCTCTTCATAAAATAAGAGAATATTTTTCGCTTGTTCGTTCTAAAGTTTTCATCATAACAAAGAAAATTTTTTCGTTCCTAAACAATTAGAAAATTGTGAGTATGTTTTGTTAAAGTTCTTCGTAAATCTAATTTAGAATCACCTTATGAAGGACCTTTTAAAGTTATCTCTAAGAAACATAAAACATTTACAATTCAATACAAAAATACTATTAAAAATATTTCAATTGATTTACTTAAACCAGCAAACATACTTATTAACACTAATTTAAATACAAATACATTAAACAACAAAAAACAAAAAAAGGTTACATTTAATATTAATTAATAATTTGTTTGTTTCAAATTTTCTTGGAGGGGGAGTAAATATAGTGTTAACTACTTTGTACTCTTTACTTTAATTTTTAAAATAATTTTAATTGAGTTTTCGTGTTAACTTAAAATTTTGAATAACTTCAAAAAAAGAAAATTCTAATTAGTTGGAAAATATCTAAACTCAAAAATAAACAAAAATAAATTTTTATACTTAAAATCAAAATAAAAGATTTTTTTAAAATATCAACTTGAATGTTGATATAGGCTGCAACAAATATCTTCGCCTAATGAGATAATAACACCTGATGGCGCACTCAATTGACGGTGGTAAAGAGTAAAAACAACAATAGAAAATGAGTTATAAGTACAAAATTGCAAAGTGCATTGATGGCTGATGTGCTAAACGTCAAGCCTTCAATGTGTAGATCGCTGATGATAAACCGTCATGGGTTTTGAAATAGTCTGGCTATACGTTCTATGAACTTTATTTTTTCTAATTTACTCGTTTTCTATGTACAATAATTTCATGTAATATAACTTGTAAAATATACATTTTACAAAAATAATAACTTGGTCTTGAAGACAACAAATTAATATAATAATTAATTATTTACAGACCAGTAAAACCAAACATAACATTAAATACTTTTCAGTCTACGGAAAAGCACCCTGTAATTCTACAAGTCTGATGAGATAATAGCACCCGATTGGCGCACTCATTGACGGTGGTAAAGAGTAAAAATAACTAACAGTAGAAAACAACTTATAAGTAGCAACTTGCAAAGTGCATTGATGGCCTGATGTGCTAAACGTCAAGCCTTCATGTGTAGATAGCTGATGATAAACCGTCATGGGTTTTGAAATAGCCGGCTATACGGTCTATGAATTTTGTTTTTTTTTCTAATTTACTCGTTTTCTATGTATAATAATTCATGTAATATAACTTGTAAAATACACATTTTACAAAAATAATAAACTTGGTCTTGAAGACAACAAATTAATATGATAATTGATTATTACAGACCAGTAAAACCAAACATAACATCAAATACTTTCAGTCTACAGAAAAGTACCATGGAATTCTAACAAAAGCAAGAGCTTAAAGAAAAACCACATGGGCTGCAAAAAAAATCTCCTCGCCTAGTGAGATATTAACACCTGATTGGCGCACTCAATTGACGGTGGTAAAGAGTAAAACAACAAACAGTAGAAAACGAGTTATAAGTAGAAACTTGCAAAGTGCATTGATGGCCTGATGTGGTAAACGTCAACACTTCAATGTGTGGATCGCTGATGATAAACCGTCATGGGTTTTGAAATAGTCGGCTATACGGTCTATGAAACTTGATTTTTTTCTAGTTTACTCGTTTTCTATTTATAATAATTTAATATAATATAACTTGTAGAATATACATTTAATAAACTTGGTCTTGAAGACAACAAATTAATATAATAATTAATTATTATAGACCAGTAAAACCAAACATAACATTAAAATTTTCAGTCTACGGAAAAATCACCCTTGAATTCTAACAAAAGCAAGAGCTTAAAGAAAAAACATATGGGCTACAACAAAAATCCTCGTCTGATGAGATGATAGCACCTGATTGGCGCACTCAATTGACGGTAGTAAAGAGTAAACACAGCAAACAATAGAAAACGAGTTATAAGTAGAGACTTGAAAAGTGCATTGATGACCTGATGTGCTAAACGTCAAGCCTTCAATGTGTGGATCGCTGATGATAAACCGTCATGGGTTTTGAAATAGTCGGCTATATGGCCTAAGAACTTTGTTTTTTTTTCTTATTTACCCGCTTCTATGCATAATAATTTAATACAATATATCTTGTAAAATATATATTTTTCAAAAATAATTAACTTGGTTTTGAAGACAACAAATTAATATATAATTAACTATTTACAGACCAGTAAAACCAAACATAACATTAAATACTTTCAGTATACGGAAAAATCACCTTGGAATTCTAACAAAAGCAAGAGCTTAAAGAAAAACCATATGGGCTACAACAAAAATCCTCGTCTGATCAGATGATAGCACCTGATTGGCGCACTCAATTGACGGTGGTAAAGAGTAAACACAGCAAACATAGAAAACGAGTTATAAGTAGACACTTGAAAAGTGCATTGATGACCTGATGTGCTAAACGTCAAGCCTTCAATGTGTGGATCGCTGATGATAAACCATTATGGGTTTTGATATAGTCGGCCATACTGGCCTATGAACTTTGTTTTTTTCTAATTTACTCGTTTTCTGTGTATAATAATTTAATATAATATAACTTGTAAATATACATTTTACAAAATAATAGCTTGGTCTTAAAGACAACAAATTATTGTAATAATTAATTATATACAGACCAGTAAAACCAAACATAACATTAAATACTTGCAGTCTAACGGAAAAAGCACCCTGGAATTCTATCAAAAGCAAGACCTTAAGGAAAACTATATGGATTGCAACAAAAACCCCTTCTGTTGAGATAATAGCACCTGATTGGCTCACTCAATTGACGGTGGTAAAGAGTAAAAACAACAAACAGTAGAAAACTAGTTATAAGTTGAAAGGTGCAAAGTGCATTGATGGCCTGATGTGCTAAACGTATTATTACCAGTAAAACCAAACATAACATTAAAAACTTTCAGTCTACAGAAAACAGTACCCTGGAATTCTAACAAAAGCAAGAGCTTACCGAAACTATATGGGCTGCAATAAAAATCCTCGCCTGATGAGATAATCACACTTATCGCGAGTTTTGTTTTCACCTGAAAATATTCACAGTTTTTGTTCACCCTATTGCAGAGGATGGCGAAAAAATTCTTCGTGATCGAAAAAGATTTCGCCTTATTGACAACTCTTTGTTCGGGCGAAATTGGGAAAACCCAAATTTATTCACTTATATTTTACAGACGAACGAAAGCAAATCAAAATGTGAGTAATTTTTTTTGCATATTGATATTCTTACATATAATTTTATGTATTTTTATTATTAGGACTAAATCAATAAATAATGCGCAATCAGAAATACTACTTGAAAAAATGATGCAAAATCCCGAAATTGCAAGAGGGTTTTCAAAAGAAAATCGGGAAAAAGTCGTGGACTTCTGGAAGCAGCTGAATTTATGTATAAATAGCCTTGGTCCACCCATTAAGAGTGAAGCTGAGTGGTTTTTATGACAACGTATCTTTTTCTAGGTATGGAATGACCAAAAAAGATATGTACGGAAGAAGGCATCAAAAAATGCTATTTACGCGAGGGGGACAGGAGGCGGGCCCAACATAACACAAAAGCTTTCGACTGCAGAAGAGGCAATATACCAACTGCTGGATTTAAAAGATTCAGTTGAAGGTATTCAAGACTCACATAGCTACGGAGTCCCTTCAAAAAAGGCCAAAATTAGTTCGCCAATCGAAATAGTGGCGGACAGTGAACCTGTTGATCTTGTTGGTGCTGAACGAGAATGTCCACCAAGCGATAGCAACACTCAGCCGGTTCTGAAAGTAGACCTAAGTCCAACAAAAAATGTACAAACACAGAGTTAATTCGCAAGGAACTAGAGACTCAACGAGACCTATGTGGTAAATTGGGCGAAATTTTAGCAGAAATTAAACCAAATAACGATAGATTGTGCCATACCTCGATCGTATGTGCGATCTAAAAGAAAAAAGTGAGTTGAATTGAAAAAGCATAACCTGAAATGGAAAAGTTGCGAAAACGTGAAATTGAGGAGCAAATTGAATTTAACCGACGGACGTTAGAGTTAAAAGAATTAAAAATTGAAATTTTAAGACGAAAAACCAAAGACTGAGTTTTAAATTTTTTCAAATTTATTTTAAGCGAATTTTCAATGAATGAGATAGTTATTTATTTATATATGTGTATAGTTTAGTGCAATGCGGTATTTGTGTTCCTTTTTTTGTACCATGAAATGAAGTATTGATGTTTGATTTTTGTAGAAATAAGTTTGATAACAAAGGCACCTTAATACTTTAAAATAAAAATAATGAATGAATTTAAATTAATATTTTTTATTTAAAGAGTGTTTGTGATTTCTGTACGAATACGCTGACCTGCCACCATATAGGTACTGTTTTCTTCGCCAATATGTTGATTTTCTAATGTAGGGGTCTCGTTCAAATATCCGTTATCAGATGGCGTTGGCAAATTTGCTTCACTTTTGTATGAATGCAAATGTTATGTAAAGCGCAAACGTTAATTATTTTTATTGTCTTTGCAGGAGAATAATACAACTCTCTTGCACTTAAAAGACACCTCCATCGATTTTTAAGAATACCATTTGTTCTTTCGATTATATTTCGACAACGCGTGTGAACTTCATTAAATGCCTCAGGTGATCCACTTTCTGGAGTTATGTATGGAGTAAGTAGCCAAGGCTCTAGAGGGTACCCAGCGTCACCTGAAAACTTGTTGATTTCAATTGCATTCGTTTCATTGGTTTTAAGCTATTACCTATTAGACGTACATTGCCGTGATTTTGCAAATAATTCTGTCCCATTTCTGATTTTAAGTCGCTTATGTTCCATATAAAGGCATCGTGGCAAGCACCAGGGTGTGTAGCATCGATAGCACGAATTCTCAGATTGCTGTCACATACCTGGAAAAATATTTATGTATATAATTTACATTTTATTTTAGCTTTAGTTATATGCACAGCACTCACCAGCATAACATTTAAACTGCATTTGTCTTTTCTATTGTAAAATTGGTGAATGTTCTTGGAAGGGGTTGCTATGTTAACGTGTGTTCCATCAACACATCCTACAACTCCTGGTAAATGTTCAGCGCCTCTGAAAGTACCTCACTGAAACACGATTGGCTAAGACCCACCTTATGATCCTTTCCAACGCCTTTTGCTATCCTCCCTCTGCGAAAAAACGAACACATGCGCTCAACTTTACAATTGGTGGTATTCCAAATTTTTGCTTCAATGGTGGCAAGGAGTTGGTAAGAATATCTAGCAAATATTTGAATGCCGGCTTATTTAGCCTGTAATATTGTAGAAAACTAGTTGAAGAGAAGTTAATTTGTTATTCAAAAGTACTGAAAATAGTAATTTTTAACTTACAGTGAGTCACTTAGCTCCAAAGGGTTAGAACTGTCCCTTAATTGCCTCCAAATCGCTTTCACATTTATATTCTCCTCGCGCTCAATCAACACCAACCTAAGAGCAATACTAAACATTTTTTTTCAAATTTTTTTATCTATATTTTTGCTGTATTTCAAGGAAATATATGCGTGTTTACAAAACTTACGCAATTGCAAATAAATTATTTGTTCACTGCTAATTCACAACAGAGCATTAGCTGTTTCGAAGTGAACTTTTGTTCGCCCGAAATTGCCGATAGGCGTAAAAAGTTCACCCGAACAAAAAAGTGAAGGCGAACAATTTTCCGCGTGAACTTCGCGATAAGGGTGAATAGCACCAGATTGGCACACTCAATTGACGGCGGTAAAGAGTAAAAACAACAAACATTAGGAAACTAGTTATAAGTCGAAACTTGCAAAGTGCATTGATGGCCTGATGTGCTAAACGTCAAGCTTTCTATGTGTGGATCGCTGATGGTAAAGCGTCATGGGTTTTGAAATAGTCGGCTATACGGTCTAAGAACTTTGTTTTTTTTCTTATTTACTTGTTTCTATGTATAATAATTTAATATAATATAACTTGTAAAATATACATTTTACAAAAATAATAAACTTGGTCTTGAAGACAACAAATTAATATAATAATTAATTATTTACAGACCCGTAAAACCAAACATAACATGAAATACTTTCAGTCTACGGAAAAAGCACCCTGGAATTCTAAAAACACCAAAATTTCAATAAGCATTATACTCAAATGGAACTGAAATATGTGCCTATGTTTCACCTCTACTCTAATTCTATGTATCACCTCTAAAAATGGTGCGTGTCCATTATTCACCGCAACCGATTCAGCTATAGGTTATACACAGCCATACAACAGAGGTTTGTGTTTCCGCTTTTCGGTACAACATGTTGTGTAGCTAGTTGCCGCTAGATGGGTCTCCTAAGCATTATCTAAGAGACGATAAGCGTTTTATGTACGCGTGAACGTAGACGTATATACGTGTAAAAAAAACACGGCTATGGATAATTATTTACTGCCGTAGTGGTAAATTTTTTATAAAAAAGTAGTTTTACATCACTTTAAGTTATCTTTTTAGTAAATGTATCTAAGTTAGCGACTTTATTTTCCGGCAACACACAAGAATTGTTTCATTCCACTCCTTTTTGGGTGTTCACATTGTTCGATTATTTATTTCATTTCTGTTGCACAACAAAAATTGATGTAACAAGGAAGGGTGTCTAAATTCGGATGTTGCCAAACAATACATATTCAGCGTGAGTTTCAATTGTACAACTCATTTCAGATAAACTACTTTTCAAATTTTTGTTATTGGTGATTTATTTTTTTTGGCTCTAAAAATGCTGTGTAATGCTTTAACGGAATAGGGACGTGTTACCGCCCATTACAAAAAATGTCTGCCTATTTCCTCTTACGATAAAACTTGGAAAATGAAATTGATACAAAACTAGTGTTAGCTAATTTTTATATTAATTTGTGTCTTTAGGACCAAGTTTATTATTTTTGTAAAATAAATATTTTATCAGTTTTATTATATTAAATTGTTATACATAGAAAATGAGTAAATTAGAAAAAACTAATTGAAGGCTTGACGTTTAGCACATGAGACTATCAATGCACTTTGCAAGTTTCTACTTATAACTCGTTTTCTACAGTTTGTTGTTTTTAATCTTTACCACCCTCAATTGAGTGCGCCAATCAGGTGCTATTATCTCATAAGAGGAGGATTTTTATTGCAGCCCATATGGTTTTTCATTAAGCTCATGCTTTTGTTAGAATTCCAGGGTGCTTTTTCCGTAGACTGAAAGTATTTAATGTTATGTTTGGTTTTCCTGGTCTGTTAATAATTAATTATTATATTAATTTGTTGCCTTCAAGACCAATTTTATTATTTTTGTAAAATTTATATTTTACAAGTTATAATATATTAAATTGTTATACATAGAAAACGAGTAAATTAGAAAAAAACAAAACAAAGTTCATAGACCGTATAGCCGACTATTTCAAAACCCATGACGGTTTTTCATCAGCGATCCACACATTGAAGGCTTGACGTTAGCACATGAGGCCATTAATGCACTTTGCAAGTTTCTGCTTATAACTCGTTTTCTACTGTTTGTTGTTTTTACTCTTTACCACCGTCAATTAGAGCGCAAATCAGGTGCTATTATATCATCAGACGAGGATTTTTGTTGCAGTCCATATGGTTTTTCTTTAAGCTCTTGCATTGATGGCCTGATGTGCTAAACGCCAAGCCTTCTATGTGTGGATCGCTGATGATAAACCGTCATGGGTTTTGAAACTGTCGGCTATACGGTCGATGAACTCTAATTTACTCGTTTCTTTGTATAATAATTTAATAACTTGTAAAATATACATTTTAAACAAATTATAAATATGGTATTGAAGACAACAAATTAATATAATAATTAATAATTTACAGACCAGTAAAACCAAACGTAACATTAAATGCTTTCAGTCTACGGAAAAAGCACCCTGGAATTCTATCAAAGGCAAGAGCTTAAAGAAAAACCATATGGGCTGCAACAAAAATTCTCGCCTGATAAGATAATAACACCTGATTGGTGCATTTAATTGACGGTGGTAAAGAGTAGAAACAACAAACATTAGAAAAAGAGTTATAAGTAGAAACTTGAGAAGTGCATTGATGGCCTGATGTGCTAAACGTCAAGCCTTCATTGTGTGGATCGCTGATGATAAACCGTCATGTGTTTTGAAATAGTCGGCTATACGGTCTATGAACTTTGTTTTTTTCTAATTTACTCGTTTTATATGTATAATAATTTCATGTAATATAATTTGTAAAATATACATTTTACAAAAATAATGAACTTGGTCTTGAAGACAACAAATTAATATAATAATTAATTATTTACAGACCAGTAAAACCAAACGTAACATTAAATGCTTTCAGTCTACGGAAAAAGCACCCTGGAATTCTATCAAAGGCAAGAGCTTAAAGAAAAAACCATATGGGCTGCAACAAAAATTCTCGCCAGATAAGATAATAACACCTGATTGGTGCATTTAATTGACGGTGGTAAAGAGTAGAAACAACAAACATTAGAAAAAGAGTTATAAGTAGAAACTTGAGAAGTGCATTGATGGCCTGATGTGCTAAACGTCAAGCCTTCATTGTGTTGATCGTTGATGATAAACAGTCATGGTTTTTGAAAGAGACTTTCTATGTGTGGATCGCTGATGGTAAAGCGTCATGGGTTTTGAAATAGTCGGCTATACGGTCTATGAACTTTGTTTTTTTTTCTAATTTACTCGTTTTCTATGTATAATAATTTAATACAATACAACTTGTAAAATATACATTTTACAAAAATAATAAACTTGGTCTTGAAGACAACAAATTAATATAATAATTAATTATATACAGACCAGTAAAACCAAACATAACATTAAATATTTTCAGTCTAGGAAAAAGCACCCTGGAATTCTAACAAAAGCAAGAGCTTAAAGAAAAGCCATATGGGCTGGAACCAAAATCCTCGCCTGTTAAGTAATGCCACTTGATTGGCGCATTCAATTGACGGTGGTAAAGAGTAGAAACAACAAACAGTAGAAAACGAGTTATAAGTAGAAACTTGCCAAGTGCATTGATGGCCTGATTTGCTAAACGTCAAGCCTTCATTGTGTGGATCGCTGATGATAAACCGTCATGTGTTTTGAAATAGTCGGCTATACGGTCTATGAACTTTGTTTTTTCTAATTTACTCGTTTTATATGTATAATAATTTCATGTAATATAATTTGTAAAATATACATTTTACAAAATTAATAAACTTGGTCTTGAAGACAGCAAATTAATATAATAATTAATTATTTACAGACCAGTGAAACCAAAGGTAACATTAAATACTTTCAGTCTACGGAAAAAGCACCCTGGAATTCAAACAAAGGCAAGAGCTTAAAGAAAAACCATATGGGCTGCAACAAAAATCCTCTTCTGATGAGATAATGGCACCTGATTGGGGCACTCAATTGACGGTAATAACGAGTAAAAACGGCAAACATTAGAAAACGAGTTATAAGTAGAAACTTGCAAAGTGCGTTGATGGCCTGATGTGCTAAACGTCAAGCCTTCAATATGTGGATCGCTGATGATAAACCGTCATGGGTTTTGAACAGTCGGCTATACGGTCTATGAACTTTGTTTTTTTTCTAATTTACTCGTTTTCTATGTATAATAATTTAATATAATATAACTTGTAAAATATACGTTTTACAAAAATAATAAACTTGGTCTTGAAAACAGCACTCGCAACCCACTGAGAGCGGGCATAAAGCAGATTTTGATGCCGTGAGGGTATTGCAGCAAGAGCAGCATTATAAGAAACGCTTCACGTTAGAGGTGCTCCACATAGCAAACATACCAACAAATAAAAGGCTCAATTACAAAATAGACATTGCAAACTGCTCACACAACTATAGGCACCTACTAGGTAATTGGAAAAATTAGTTCAAAGCTTCATATCAAACAGGACGTAGTTTAGCTCAAAACAAGAAAAGGCAAGAGCTTAAAGAAAACCATATGGATTACAACAAAAAGCCCCGTCTGATGAGACAATAGCACCTGATTGGCGCACTCAATTGACTGTAGTAAAGAGTAATTAACAACAAACAGTAGAAAATGAGATATAAGTAGAAACTTGCAAAGTGCATTGATGTGCTAAACGTCAACTTTGTTTTCTTTTTTCTAATTTACTCGTTTTCTATGTATAATAATTTAATGTAATATAACTTGTAAAATATACACTTTAAAAAAATAATAAACTTGGTGTTGAAGACAACAAATTAATATAATAATTAATTATCTAAAGACCAGTAAAACCAAACGTAACATTAAATACTTTCAGTGTACTTGGAATTCTAACAAAAGCAAGAGCTTAAAGAAAAACTATATGGGCTGCAACAAAAATCCTCACCATAAATACTTTCAGTCTACGTAAAAAGCACCCTGGAATTCTAACAAAAGCAAGAGCTTAAAGAAAAAACATATGAGCTGCAATAAAAATCCTCTTCTGATGAGATAATGGCCCCTCATTGGCACACTCATTTGATGGTGGTAAAGAGTAAAAACAACAAAAAGTAGAAAACGAGTTATAAGTAGAAACTTGCAAAGTGCATTAATGGCCTGATGCGCTAAACGTCAATGTGTGGATCGCTGATGATAAACAGTCATGGGTTTTGAAATAGTCGGCTATACGGTCAATGGAATTTCTTTTTTTTTAATTAACTCGTTTCCTATGTATAATAATTTAATATAATTTAACTTGTAAAGTATTCATTTTACAAAAATAATAAACTTGGTCTGGAAGACAACAAATTAATATAATAATTAATTATTTACAAACCAATAAAACCAAACAAAACATTAAATTCTTTCGATCTACGGATAAAGCACATTGGAATTCTAACAAAAGCAAGAGCTTAAAGAAAACCCATTTGGGCTGGAACAAAAATCCTCGCCTGATAAGATAATGACACCTGATTGGCGCATTCAATTGACGGTGGTAAAAAAACGAGTTATAAGTAGAAACTTGCAAAGTGAATTGATGGCCTGATGTGCTAAACGTCAAGCTTTCAATGTGTGGATCGCTGATGGTAAAGCGTCATGGGGTTTGAAATAGTCGGCTATACGGTCTATGAACTTTGTTTTTTTTTCTAATTTACTAGTTTTCTATGTATAATAATTGAATACAATACAACTTTTAAAATATACATTTTACAAAAATAATATACTTGGTCTTGAAGACAAAAATTAATATAATAAAACCAGTTACAAGTAGAAACTTGCAAAGTGCATTGATGGCCTGATGTGGTAAACGTCAATCCTTCAATGTGTGGATCGCTGATGATAAACCGTCATGGGTTTCGAAATAGTCGGCTATACTGTCTATGAACTTTGTTTTTTCTAGTTTACTCGTTTTCTATATATAATAATTTAATATAATATAACTTGTAGGATATACATTTAATAAACTTGGTCTTGAAGACAACAAATTAATATAATAATTAATATTTACAGACCAGTAAAACCAGACATAACATTAAATACTTTCAGTCTACGGAAAAAGCACCCTGGAATTCTAACAAAAGCAAGAGCTTAAAGAAAAACCATATGGGCTTCAACGAAAATCCTCGTCTGATGAGATAATACCACCTGATTGGCGCACTCAATTGACGGTTCTAAAGAGTAAAAACAACAAACAGTAGAAAACGAGTTATAAGTAGAAACTTGAAAAGTGCATTGATGGCCTGAAGTGCCAAACGCCAAGCCTTCAGTGTGTGGATCGCTGATGATAAACCGTCATGTGTTTTGAAACCGTCGGCTATACGGTCTATGAATTTTGTTTTTTTCTAATTTACTCCTTTTCTATGTATAATAATTTAATGTAATATAACTTGTAAAATACACATTTTACAAAAATAATAAACTTGGTCTTGAAGAAAACAAATTAATATAATAATTAATATTTACAGACCAGTAAAACCAAGCATAACGTTAAATACTTTCAGTCTACGGAAAACCGCCCTGGAATTCTAACAAAAGCAAGAGCTTAAAGAAAAAACAAATGGGCTGCAACAAAAATCCTCGTCTGTTGAGATAATAGCACCTGATTGGCGCCCTCAATTGACGGTTCTAAAGAGTAAAAACAACAAACAGTAGAAAACTAGTTATAAGTAGAAACTTGCAAAGTGCATTGACGGCCTGATGTGTTAAAGTCAAACCTTCAATGTGTAGATCGCTGATGATAAACCGTCATGGGTTTTGAAAGAGTCGTCTATATGATGTATGAACTTTGTTTTGTTTTCTAATTTAGTCGTTTTCTATGTATAATAATTTAATGTAATATAACTTGTAAAATACACATTTTACAAAAATAATAAACTTGGTCTTGAAGACAACAAATTAATATAATAATTAATTATTTACAGACCAGTAAAACCAAACATAACATTAAATACTTTCAGTCTACGGAAAAAGTATCCTGGAATTCTAACAAAAGAAAGAGCTTAAAGAAAAACCATATGGGCTGCAACAAAAAGCCTCGTCTGATGAGACAATAGCACCTGATTGGTACACTGAATAGACGGTGGTAAAGAGTAAAAACGACAAACATTAGAAAACGAGTTATAAGAAGAAGCTTGCAAAGTGCATTGATGGCCTGATATGCTAAACGTCAAGCCTTCAATATGTGGATCGCTGATGATAAACCGTCATTGGTTTTGAAATAGTCGGCTATACGGTCTATGAACTTTGTTTTTTTTTATTTACTCGTTTCTATGTATAATAATTTAATATAATATAACTTGTAAAATATACATTTTACAAAAATAATAAACTTGTCTTGAAGACAACAAATTAATATAATATTAATTACTAGTATCGCTCGTGGTCGAAATTCGACCAACTTGTATTTTTTTCAACTCACTCTATGAATCCAGTGTTGGGGTAGTGCAATAATGCGTTAATAGTTGAGCAGTGAGTGGAAATATAGCAAACTGATATATCTTACTTAAAGTTCTCATTAAAATTTTGAATTTGACCTAAGAAGTTATAATCTTTGATTGTATTTTCTTAAATTTTCTACAAACTTTTCAAATGTAATTATAAGTTTTGGTATGGAGCTCCTTAAAAAAAATATAACAAATATGTAAAATCAAATGAATTTTACATAGAATTGTGGTGAAATTACTTGAAATTGAATTGAAAGTTTGCTTTTTCCACACCACCCGGGGGATACGCCGTTGGCGCGCTACCGAAGTTAGTTTTGGCTGCTCGGTTCCCCAGTAGGCCTATATCACTAATATAAACTACATATACATATATCGCCCATTTACTTCGATAGCGTCATAATTCAAAAAACACGAATTTTTAGTTAAGAACGAAGAAATGTGCTAAAGGAATTTAACCTATTTCGCACCACCGGTATTTATAATTAATTAAATTAAATTATATTTAATTAAATTAATTATAAATAAATATGTAATATGTAAACGAAAACGAAAATTTCGAATAGAATAGAGCATACCTTCATAAAAAATAAAATAAAAATATAAAAATAAATTAGCATAAAAGACAATATACAAATTTTAATGTAATATCTTTGTAGCAAATTTAATATACAACGTGATCAAAGATAATATAATGAAATAAAATAAGAAATATCAAAATAAATTTGCATAAAAACAATATACAAATTTTAGTGTAATATCTTTGTAGCAAATTTATTTAACGTGTTGCATTCAAGTTGCATTTAAATAATAATAAACTAAGTTGAAATAAAAGATAATATTGTTGAACTTTTGAAGTTTATAGTGTACTTAACACTGTGGAAGTTTCCTCCGATCCAAGTAAAATCAATATACACATGTTTAAGTTCAATACAAAGTAGTTTTATTTAACACGAAATATAATACGAAGTTTATTTGTTGAAAGCAAAGAGAAGAAGCTAAAGAAGTTGAATTCAAATTTGACATCTTACAAGGTTGCATGAATATGTGAATTGTGAACAGAGTTGTATTTCAACACGCCCCCTCAATGAACATATTTATGCAATGAAAAAATATTGTTATTTTAAACCCATTTCATTACAAAATTTTACATGACTAGGTTTAGCCAAGTTCTTTGTCAATATATCGGCGACCATATTGCTGCTGCTACAATATTTCAAATCGATTCTCCTATCACGATAAGCATTTCTAACGTAGTGATATTTAATATCAATGTGTTTGCTACGAGAATGGTACACAGGGTTTTTTACCAAATTTATTGCGCTCAGGTTGTCACCGTTAACGACGATTGTACGTGGACAATCAATTCTCATTTCTCGTAACAACTGCTTTAAATAAACAGCTTCCTTTACTACAGATGTCATGGCCATGTACTCAGCCTCTGTGCTACTAAGTGCTACAGTTTGTTGTTTCTTTGATTCATATGAGAATACTCCTCCAGCTAGAATAACTGCATATCCTGTATAAGATTTCCGGTCAGTCGGATCTCCACCCCAGTCCGCATCAACAAAACATTCGATTTGCTTGCCAGTTTTGTGATACTTCAACCGTTTTTCCTGTGTTGCACATAGGTATTTTAATATACGCTTCCCTGCCGCTAAATGTTCGGTATGTGGATCCTTATTACGTTGCGCTAGTTTACATACAGAATGTAATATATCTGGTCGCGTGCATACCGCAAGGTACATAAGCGATCCTATAAGCGACTGATACTGCTTTTGATCTACACGCTTACAATTTTCGTTTTCGCAGTTCACTCTATGACCTGGGTCCAAAGGTATAGCAATCGGTCGACAATCTTCCATACCAAACTCACGCAAAAGTTTTTTAATATGCCCTTTTTGGTTTATTGCGATGGCTCCAGTTTCGCCATTTCTATCGACTTCCATACTTAAAAAATTTTTAACTTGACCTTTGTCTACAACCTTTATTGCATTCGAGATCTTGTGCTTTATATCTTGCATATTTTGCCTATCTGAACATGCAATCAATAAGTCGTCTACATATACTGCCAAAATATTAATTTGACCCTCAATATTTCGAACATATACGCACGGTTCACTTTCACATGACTTGAAACCGATTCGCTTTAGTATGACATCTAGTTTCATATTCCATTTCCTACCGAACTGTTTGAGTCCATACAAAGCTTTCTTAAGTTTTAAGCAATGGTTTGGAAAATGTTCATTAACAAACATTTCTGGTTGCGCCATGTAAATATCTTCAGACAATTCACTATTAAGGTAAGCAGTTGATACATCCATTTGATGTAAATGCAAACCGTACTCTGCCGCAAGTGCAAAAATTAATCTAATTGTACTATATCGTACAACCGGTGAAAACGTTTCATCGTAATTAACACCATATACTTGCGAACAACTCTTCGCAACCAATCTAGCTTTAAAGCGTTCAACACTACCATCTGTGTTTCTCTTTACAGTGAATACCCATTTATTTTTCACAACGCTTTGGTTTTTGGGAAGTTCCATTAAATCCCAAGTGTCATTATTTAATAGCGCACGATACTCTACCTGCATTGCAATAAGCCACTCTTCTGCTAATTCGCCAGACAATGCTTCTTCTACCGTGTTAGGTACCTTAACGTCATCAGCGCGCATAAAATTTAAAGTATTATATACCTTTTTTGGCCTACCGACCCCACCAGATCGAACTAATTTTGGTCTACCTGAACATCGCTTTGGTACAGCTGGTTCATCTTCTGCCGATTCAAATTCTGCATCGCTTACTTGCATACGCTCACTACTCTGATTGACATCTACCTCGTCTGCGCTTTTATTGCTATCATCACCATCTATTATTGGTATGTGTACATCGCTTGCTTTTGTATGCTCAACACTATGACTACCTGTCTCGTCAACGCTTGTGTTGCTAGCATCAACATCCATATTTGGTATGTATAACATCTGCTTACTGACATTATGGTCATCTGAACATACTACTACATTTGATTGTTGATCCGCGTCTGCTGATTCTATGAAATAAACATCTCTACTTATAATTAGCTGTTTTGTTGTCCGATCAAACAAGCGATATGCTTTGGACGTATCTGAGTATCCAACCAATGTATACTTTTTGCCTTTAGGTTTAAATTTTTCAACCTGTCTTTTATCAAGCGCTATAGCGATGGATCCAAATTCCCGTAAATGCGCCACTTTAGGTTTATGACCGTACCACGCTTCATAAGGTGTCATGGAATCTAATGCCTTTGTTGGTGAACGATTTCGTATGTATGCTGCAGTATGAACAGCCTCTGCCCATAGTGTTCTTCTACATTTGCACCAATTAGCATACATCTTGACATTTCTATTAACGTACGGTTGAACCTTTCTGCCACCCCATTTTGTTGAGGCGTATAGGGCACCGTCAACTGCCTTACGATTCCATTGTCTTTTAAAAACTGGTCAAACGCATTGTTTACGAACTGTCTTCCATTGTCGCTCCTCAATATTTTTAATTTTTTGCCTGTTTGCCGCTCTGCCATAGTTTTAAATTCTTTGAACTTATCAAACATTTCGTGTTTGTGCCGCAAAAAATAAACAAATACGTAACGAGTATTGTCATCGATGAAGGTTAATAAATATTTCGCACCACCAATTGATGCTTTGTTTACCGAACCACAAACGTCGGTGTGCACCAAACCCAAAATAATCAGCTGCTCGATTTTCTGTATTGGTATATGGACGTTGACTGCATTTGCCTGTCATGCACACAGCACAACTAATACTTGTTGGTATGTTAATCTTACAGCCATGAACCATTTCTTTGTTTACCAATTCTCGCAGGCTTGCGAAATTTAAGTGGCCGAAACGTTTGTGCCATCTCATACTTTCATCAATAACCCCTTTTGAAAGAAACAATTTGTTTTTATTTAAATCGAATAAATATAGATCACTTATCTTTTGTGCACGTAATATTATTCCTCCGTGCTCATTGATTATCTCTGCTGTGTCGCCTTCGAATTTCACAACATAGCCTCTGCTAACAGCCTTCGCTACTGATATGAAGTTGCACTGCAAACCCGGTACATACAGCACATCCACAAGTGTGACGTCGAACTTTTTTATTTTCAATCGAACTTCTCCTTTGCCGGCCGCTAACATTCTTTTGTCGCCTGCTAGCATAATTGACTCCTCACAAGCTTCAAACTTATTGAACATGTCGCGGTCGCAACATAAATGTGAAGAAGCACCGCTGTCGACGCACCATACGTGACTCTGTAAAATGTTATTATTGACTGCTGCAAACAACCCGTTGTTGTTTTTGTTGTTCTGTTGCGAACTTTCTCGTTGTTTCTGCTTAAACTGAGCAGCGAAATGTCCCTTCTTTCCACAGCTGAAGCATTTCAAATTTGATAACCGTCCAAAGTTTTTGCTTTTGCTTGCGTTAGCAACGCTGCCATTTGACTTTTCTTTCGAAGAATTCTGTTTACTGGCGCATGCATACTCTTGTGCTACGAATGCTTGCACGCTACTTCCAGCACACTCCGAATTATATGATTTTCGCCTTTCGCCTTCTTCTATTAGCTTTACTTTTACAGCATCAAGCTTTGGTAAGTCGTCTCGTGATTCCAGTGCCACAACCAAGTTTTCATATGATCTTGGTAGGCTTGCTAGTAGCATAATTACCAACAACTCTTCTTGCACTACTACACCAATTTCCGCAAGTTTTTCTGCATTAGATGTGAATTTGCAAACATATTGCTGAACACATTCTCCGTCGTTCATACGTGTACTAAGTAATTGTTTGAACAATGTTACTTTTCTTACGGGGCCTTTTGGACTGCTGTGCTGCAACTTTTTACGTGTTGAATTTGCTTGGGCGTTATGCTAAGGATTATTGTAGCCTTAGCCTTGTCGTCTTTTGCTTTCCAAAGCAACACATCCTTTTCCTCAGCATCTGTTCCCGGACACACCAGTTCTCCGCTCACAACGGACCACAGATCTTGATGAACAAGAACGCTCTTGAGTTGCAAAATCCACGAGTCATAATTTAACTCATTTAACTTCTCAATGTTGAACATTGATGACGCCATCTCGATTTCACAATTTTTAATGAAAAAACGCAATTCTACGTGGACAGCAGGAATTTGCACATGGGTCCATAACCTGTTGAACTTTTGAAGTTTATAGTGTACTTAACACTGTGGAAGTTTCCTCCGATCCAAGTAAAATCAATATACACATGTTTAAGTTCAATACAAAGTAGTTTTATTTAACACGAAATATAATACGAAGTTTACTTGTTGAAAGCAAAGAGAAGAAGCTAAAGAAGTTGAATACAAATTTGACATCTTACAAGGTTGCATGAATATGTGAATTGTGAACAGAGTTGTATATCAACAAATATAATAAAATAAAATAAGAAATATCAGAATAAATTAGCATAAAAGACAATATACAAATTTTAATGTAATATCTTTGTATCAAATTTAATATACAACGTGATAAAAGATAATATAATAAAATAAAATAAGAAATATCAAAACAAATTACCATAAAAGGCAATATACAAATTTTAATGTAATATCTTTGTAGAAAATTTAATATACAACGTGATAAAAGATAATATAATAAAATAAAATAAGAAATATCAAAATAAATTAGCATAAAAGAAAATATACACATTTTAATGTAATATCTTTGTAGCAAATTTAATGTGCAACGTGATAAAAGATAATATAATAAAATAAAATAAGAAATATCAAAATAAATTAGCATAAAAGACATTATACAAATTTTAATGTAATATCTTTGTAGCAAATTTAATATACAATGTGATAAAAGATAATATATTAAAATAAAATAAGAAATATCAAAATAAATTAGCATATAAGACAATATACAAATTTTAATGCTATATCTTTGTAGCAAATTTATTTATTTTTTGTTCACTATAAGACGTGCTATATCTAAAATGAGCATAAAATCTGGAAATGCAAAAAACATTTGGGTCAAATTTGCAATTAATTGTTATAAATAAATAAATTTAGTGAGTTTGAACAAAAATTGACTCATTATTTCTGATTTCATTTTTTTTTAAAGCACCCAAAAAGAAAACCAAAGAATCTGTTAAATAAAGACCTATGATTTTACGTGTAAGTAAAATTTGTCCAAAAAAATTGGCCGGTTGAGTTATTACTTCTCTTTAAATTTTTTTTGTGCGCTAAAAATTATTTTAGAACAATTTTTTAAGGATTTTGGTACATACCAACATAGGTAATTGGCAACAATGGGAAACAATATTTTATTTCAACAGAAAATGAGCGAAGCAGTAGTTCTCTCACCGTTTGGCGTGTACAAATATATACATATGTAGAGATGAAACATTTGAGCAACGCGACAATTGAGAATTTGGAGCTATGTACTCAGGGGGGTTTGTGAACATAATGCGTCCTACAGATGGCAATTTCGATAGTTGCACAGATTTTCGAATTTACAAAAACCTTTTTCTATTAATTATAAACAATTAGAGTAATATTTGTTAACAAAAATAGGCCTATGCACTGCGGCTGATCAACACGAATCTATTCATATAACTTTTATATGATTTTACGTATGCCAAGTATGCGAAACAGCCTGTCAATTGATTGTATGGAAATTTAGTTAGCGTATTAATATATAGATAATAGATTAATATACGGCCTATGCAATATTTCGACCCAAAATCGAAAACGTTTTTGGGTCGTTTTTTTCGTTTAATATACAACGTGAAATTTTCCGATGCAATCAAGTTGCATTTAAATAATAATAAACAAAATTGAAATAAAAGATAATATAATAAAATAAAATAAGAAATATCAAAATAAATTAGCATAAAAACAATATACAAATTTTAATGTAATATCTTTGTAGCAAATTTAATATACAACGTGATAAAAGATAATATAATAAAATAAAATAAGAAATATCAAAATAAATTAGCATAAAAGAAAATATACAAATTTTAATGTAATATCTTTGTAGCAAATTTAATATACAACGTGATAAAAGATAATATAATAAAATAATATAATGAATATCAAAATAAATTAGCACAAAAGACAATATACACATTTTACTGTAATATTTTGTAGCAAATTTAATATACAACGTCGTAAGAAATAATATAATAAAATAAAATAAGAAATATCAAAATAAATTAGCATAAAAGAAAATATACAAATTTTAATGTAATATCTTTGTAGCAAATTTAATATACAACGTGATAAAAGATAATATAATAAAATAATATAATAAATATCAAAATAAATTGGCACAAAAGACAATATGGACATTTTACTGTAATATCTTTGTAGCAAATTTAATATACAACGTGATAAAAAATAATATAATAAAATAAAATAAGAAATATCAAAATAAATTAGCATAAAAGACAATATACAAATTTTAATGTAATATCTTTGTAGAAAATTTATTTATTTTTTGTTCACTATAAGACGTGCTATATCTAAAATGAGCATAAGATCTGGAAATGCAAAAAACATTTGGGTCAAATTTGCAATTAATTGTTATAAATAAATAAATTTAGTGAGTTTGAACAAAAGGTGACTCATTATTTCTGATTTCATTTTTTTAAAGCACCTAAAATGAAAAACAAAGAATCTGTTAAATAAAGACCTATGCTTTTACGTGTAAGTAAAATTTGTCCAAAAAAATAGGCCGGTTAGGTTATTACTTCTCTTTAAAGTTTTTTTGTGCGCTAACAATTATTTTAGAACAATTTTTTAAGGATTTTGGTACAGACCAATATAGGTAATTGGCAACAATGGGAAAAAATATTTTATTTCAACAGAAAATGAGCGAAGCAGTAGTTCTCTCACCGTTTGTTGTGTACAAATATATACATATGTAGAGATGAAACATTTGAGCAACGCGACAATTGAGAATTTGGAGCTATGTACTCAGGGGGGTTTGTGAACATAATGCGTCTTACAGATGGCAATTTCGATAGTTGCACAGATTTTCGAATTTACACAAAACTGTTTCTATTAATTATAAACAAATAGAGAAATATTTGTTAACAAAAATAGGCCTATGCACTGCGACTGATCAATACGAATCGATTCATATAACTTTTATGTGATTTTACGTATGCTAAGTATGCGAAACAGCCTGTCAATTGATTGTATGGAAATTTTGTTAGCGTATTAATATATAGATAATAGAGTAATATACAGCCTATGCAATATTTCGACCTAAAATCGAAAACGTTTTTGGGTGGTTTTTTTTTCGCTTAATATACAACGTGAAATTTTCCGATTCAATTAAGTTGCATTTGAATAATAATAAACTAAGTTGAAATAAAAGATAATATAATAAAATAAAATAAGAAATATCAAAATAAATTAGCATAAAAGGCAATATACAAATTTTAATGTAATATCTTTGTAGCAAATTTAATATACAACGTGATAAAAGATAATATAATAAAATAAAATAAGAAATATCAAAATACTTTAGCATAAAAGACAATATACACATTTTAATGTAATATCTTTGTAGCAAATTTAATACACAACGTGATAAAAGATAATATAATAAAATAAAATAAGAAATATCAAAATAAATTAGCACAAAAGACAATATACACATTTTACTGTAATATCTTTGTAGCAAATTTAATATACAACGTCATAAAAAATAATATAATAAAATAAAATAAGAAATATCAAAATAAATTAGCATAAAAGACAATATACAAATTTTAATGTAATATCTTTGTAGCAAATTTAATATACAACGTGATAAAAGGTAATATAATAAAATAATATAATAAATATCAAAATAAATTAGCACAAAAGACAATATACACATTTTACTGTAATATCTTTGTAGCAAATTTAATATAAAACGTGATAAAAAATAATATAATAAAATAAAATAAGAAATATAAAAATAAATTAGCATAAAAGACAATATATGCATTTGAATAATAATAAACTAAGTTGAAATAAAAGATAATATATTAAATAAAATAAGAAATTTCAAAATAAATTAGCATAAAAGACAATATACAAATTTTAATGCAAAATCTTTGTAGCAAATTTATTTATTTTTTGTTCACTATAAGACGTGCTATATCTAAAATGAGCATAAAATCTGGAAATGCAAAAAAACATTTGGGTCAAATTTGCAATTAATTGTTATAAATAAATAAATTTAGTGAGTTTGAACAAAAGTTGACTCATTATTTCTGATTTCATTTTTTTTAAAGCACCCAAAAAGAAAAACAAAGAATCTGTTAAGTAAAGACCCATGCTTTTACGTGTAAGTAAAATTTGTCCAAAAAAATAGGCCGGTTAAGTTATTACTTCTCTTTAAAGTTTTTTTGTGCGCTAAAAATTATTTTAGAACAATTTTTTCAGGATTTTGGTACAGACCAACCTAGGTAATTGGCAACAATGGGAAACAATATTTTATTTCAACAGAAAATGAGCGAAGCAGTAGTTCTCTCACCGTTTGGCGTGTACAACAATATACATATGTAGAGATGAAACATTTGAGCAACGCGAAATTGAGAATTTGGAGCTATGTACTCAGGGGGGTTTGTGAACATAATGCGTCCTACAGATGGCAATTTCGATAGTTGCACAAATTTTCGAATGTACAAAAAACTTTTTCTATTAATTATAAACAAATAGAGTAATATTTGTTAACAAAAATAGGCCTATGCACTGCGGCTGATCAATACGAATCTATTCATATAACTTGTATATGATTTTACGTATGCTAAGTATGCGAAACAGCCTGCCAATTGATTATATGGAAATTTAGTTAGCGTATTAATATATAGATTATAGAGTAATATGCGGCCTATGCAATATTTCGACCTAAAATCGAAAACGTTTTTGGGTCGTTTTTTTCGTTTAATATACAACGAGAAATTTCCCGATTCAATCAAGTCGCATTTAAATAATAATAAACTAAGTTGAAATAAAAGATAATATAATAAAATAAAATAAGAAATATCAAAATAAATTAGCATAAAAGACAATATACAAATTTTAATGTAATATCTTTGTAGCAAATTTAATATACAACGTGATAAAAGATAATATAATAAAATAATATAATGAATATCAAAATAAATTAGCACAAAAGACAATATACACATTTTACTGTAATATTTTGTAGCAAATTTAATATACAACGTCGTAAGAAATAATATAATAAAATAAAATAAGAAATATCAAAATAAATTAGCATAAAAGAAAATATACAAATTTTAATGTAATATCTTTGTAGCAAATTTAATATACAACGTGATAAAAGATAATATAATAAAATAATATAATAAATATCAAAATAAATTGGCACAAAAGACAATATGGACATTTTACTGTAATATCTTTGTAGCAAATTTAATATACACGTGATAAAAAATAATATAATAAAATAAAATAAGAAATATCAAAATAAATTAGCATAAAAGACAATATACACATTTTGATGTAATATATTTGTAGCAAATTTAATATACACGTGATAAAAGATAATATAATAAAATAATATAATAAATATCAAAATAAATTAGCACAAAAGACAATATACACATTTTACTGTAATATCTTGTAGCAAATTTAATATACAACGTGATAAAAGATAATATAATAAAATAATATAATAAATATCAAAATAAATTTGCACAAAAGACCAATATACACATTTTACTGTAATATCTTTGTAGCAAATTTAATATACAACGTGATAAAAAATAATATAATAAAATAAAATAAGAAATATCAAAATAAATTAGCATAAAAAACAATATACAAATTTTAATGTAATATCTTTGTAGCAAATTTATATATACAACGTGATAAAAGATAAATAATAAAATAAGAAATATCAAATAAATCACATAAAAGACAATATACAAACTTTTAATGTAATATCTTTGTAGCAAATTTATTTATTTTTTGTTCACTATAAGACGTGCTATATCTAAATGAGCATAAGATCTGGAAATGCAAAAAACATTTGGGTCAAATTTGCAATTAATTGTTATAAATAAATAAATTTAGTGAGTTGAACAAAAGTTGACTCATTATTTCTGATTTCATTTTTTTAAAAGCACCTAAAATGAAAAACAAAGAACTGTTAAATAAAGACCTATGCTTTTACGTGTAAGTAAAATTTGTCCAAAAAATAGGCCGGTTAAGTTATTACTTCTCTTTAAAGTTTTTTTGTGCGCTAACAATTATTTTAGAACAATTTTTTAGGATTTTGGTACAGACCAATATAGGTAATTGGCAACAATGGGGAACAATATTTTATTTCAACAGAAATGAGCGAAACAGTAGTTCTCTCACCGTTTGGCGTGAATAAATATATACATATGTAGAGATGAAACATTTGAGCAACGCGACAATTGAGAATTTGGAGCTATGTATGGGTTTGTGAACATAATGCGTCCTACAGATGACAATTTCGATAGTTGCACAGATTTTCGAATTTAACAAAACTTTTTCTATTAATTATAAACAAATTAGAGAAATATTTGTTAACAAAACTAGGCCTATGCACTGCGGCTGATCAATACGAATCGATTCATATAACTTTTATATGATTTTACGTAT
>JARSSU010023905.1:0-32173 GCA_029619165.1 Eurosta solidaginis
CTCATAACCATTCCCCCCCCCCCCACCCCTTCCTTCCTCTTTTCCGTCGACCAGCCGGCCTGATGTTCCAAAATCGTTAGAATAAAAACGAACTAAGTTATTTATAGCTTCGTGGAGGTCTCCATCACTTAGGTGAAAAGTTGATGAGAAATGCAAATCTCTCTGAAACTTCCATATACACTTTCGCACGTCGTATGATTTCACTGTAAAGATTGTTGATGATTTCGAGGAAACCTTTTGTCCTAAAATCATCGCGAGGCGAAAATTCTACTTCTGGAGCATTTTCGTCATTAGGTTGTTTTTTCTACGACGAGTACGTTTAACGATTCTGTATAACTACACCAGGTAAAATGTTTTGTTTTTCCTCGAAATCATTGAACTTTTCACGGAATGAAACTAAACTTTCTTCATAACGATCCGTACAAAAAAATATCAGGAAATCCCAAATCGTTACAATAATTCATTTATTTTTCTTCCATCATTAACATTAATCATCATCATTCTAGTTGAAATTTCCGCTTGAAGGCTCTACACCTCTGTTCCAAAATAACCGAAATTTTCAAAATAAAACAACCAGTGTACCTTTTGAGATCATTCTTTGTTTTATTATTCAATATACTCTCCTTTCTCACTTCGATACACGTCTTTGCACGCTCATTACAATTTGTCAAATGAGTCCGAAATGTCCCTTTAGGAACCTTGTCTAGTTCGTCGGTCGTCGCCTTTGAATGCGGTCAATTGAGTAGTAAGAGTAAATTTATTTTCAGTTCTGACTATATTTTTCTTTCAGTCTCTAGAATTTTTATGTTATAAGAAATTTTAGAAGTCTATTCATTTTTCGGGGGCCCCAAAAATCGGGGCCCCAGGCAACTGCTATTCTGCCTACTTGTTAATCTGCCCCTGAGTATTGTAATCACAAATATTGTTGGGAGCGTAGCAGCAGCACCTTCGCTCTAGTGACTATAGTCTAGTCGTTAGATATTGTTGTTATTGAATGTGTAAACAAAGTTTCAATGGGTTATGTTTTGCACTTTGTGAAATGGGTGTCTAGCTATATTATTTTCACTCTCGCTCTCCTTTGATGATCACTCTCTGGATTGATAATGTTCTCATGTGGCTTAAGCTATTCCTCTTCTTTTGCTGTCATATGGACCTATGTGAGTAATCTATGGATGTGAGCATTTAGGTTGTTTCTAAACAGCAGCGAGATTACTGTAACAAGTGGTAAGGTAAAAGTAAAAAGCTTCAGAACAACAACAACACCTAAATAAATTCTTCATCATAGTAACAATTGAAATAATTTTTCTGATTGTTGTTGGTTAGCACAAACTATCTGCTTATGCAGTGTTGATCACAAAGCCATAGAAACGAAGAGTAGCCAAGGTGTTCAAGCGGGCGGCTGTGCGTTCTGTAAGTGCAGCCAGGAAGGGGTGCGGATTCACGTTTCCTGCTCTAAATTACGCGTTGCTAGTGAACTGATTAAATCGTTATATGTGTTTTGTTGTTTTAATCAGTATGTATGTACGTTTGTTGCCCGCTAATGCATCTGACATCATGTATTGTGGGTTATTTTAGAACATGAATACAATCATCTATATACTGATCTCCAATAATGAAAAGTGGATGTTAGCAAGTATGTATTTAGGAAACTATTTATATACATATGTATATCTCAAAAAACTCTTTTCGTACATTTACAGTGGGCCAACAAACCTTTAATCTTGCTGAGAAGATTTTTATGGTTAAATTCATCGGTGCGTTAGCACCTTGCGAAGCATGGTCAGTCACTTTCGTTACATTTCCAATTTAAACTTACCTAAGTATCATTAAAGGGTGCAGCAGTGGTATGAGGACGTGGGTTGTTGTTGTTGTAGCGATAAGGTTACTCCCGAAGGCTTTGGTGAGTGTTATCGATGTGATGGTCCTTTGCCGGATATAGATCCGGTACGCTCCGGTAACACAGCTCCATTAAGATGCTAGCCCCGACCATCTCGGGAACGATTTATATGGCCACCTTAAACCTTTCTTGTCATCCATGCTTCGCGATGTCAAGATCCCTCCACATGCCTCCAGCAACTAAACTCAAGGGGAGACCTTCCGCTGCTTCCAAATGTGGTTTTAGATTGAAATTCATTTTTGGCCGACTAAGGACTCTCGTCCAATCGTATGACATGGCCTAGCCAGCGAAGCCATTGGCACTATACTTCACTATATTCTTACTCGTCTTCCGCATCATGGGCAGGGCCATACATTTTCCGGAGATTTTTCTCTCGCACACTCCAAAGGCCATATCATCTTCTCGAAACCGTTTTTCGAGCTATACTTCAGGACAAGTATAATGAGCGACTTGTAGAGCGTGATTTTTATTCGTCGGAGTGTAGATTTACTATCAAATTTTCTGCTCACTGACCTATTATTTTACTTCCTTATCTCTCTTATCCCTCACTATGTCTATATGTGCGTCTTGTGTTTCTGTTCATCTTTAGGGAAGATGGCTGTACCCATTTCTTTGTCTTCAATGACATACTTCTACTGCTTCATTCATATTTTAAGTATCTCGGCAAACCTTAAGTGGCCTAGAGCTCGGTTTATTTTTGCCCGTTTGCCATTTTTCTATTTAGTAAGAAAACTGAGCTTCTTGTGAGGGCTTTGTTGTTGTTGTTGTAGCGATAAGGTTGGTCCCACGAAGGCTTTGGTGAGTGTTATCGATGTGATGGTCCTTTGGCCGGATACAGATCCGTACGCTCCGTTACCAAAGCCACCATTAAGGTGCTAGCCGACCATCTCGGGAACGATTTATGTGGCCACATTAAACCTTCAGGTCATCCACTCCCTCCCCAGCCCCAAGCTCCATAAGCTTAGGGTCGCCAGAGCCTCGTCTGTTAGTGAAACGGATTCGCCGCGGATAGGTGAGGTTGACAATTGGGTTTAGAGAAGCTATATATTCGCTGGCAACCTGAAGGGTTGCGCTACACAGCCCCTTGAATCTGGTATTTTAGTCGCCTCTTGCGACAGGCATACCTACCGCGGGTATATTCTGACCCCTAACCCGCTGGGAAATGTACTTCAAGTTCTGTAGATTTCTAAATATCTGCGTCTATTTAGAAGATGATCGCCATTCGAATAGGAAACTCTTGAGGCTGGGTTAACTTGGGAAATTTCCAAATTAACACTGGGGGAAGATGAATCATTTAACAAATAATTTAGAACTAGAACTAGTTTCTGCTTGGAACATTCAAACATGAATTTTAGCTATACGCACGATTTCTGGTGACTTTAATATTTTTAACGTGAAAACTTAATCCACTACTAAAGCGCTTTATAAAAATCGAATTTTTGCCTTGTGTTTTTTGCTAGCAACAAAGCTTTTCGCCCCACTGTATCATAGACAACTTTTGTCGAATTTCAGTTGTTGTATAAATGCTTAGACCCACATTGCAATTGTGTTACTTATTTCGGGTCAAACGATACAAATTTGTTAGTTGTTTATTTAAGCACTCCACGCGAAAGAAGCACTGCTACAACGACAACAAGGTTTGGTCAGAATGGCACTTTCTGTAGCGGGTGTAATTATCTTGAAGCACACACCCACTTGTATATTGTATGTATTACATACCAAGAAGCACTTTTTATGCATAATGTACGAGATTAGGGAATTTTTTAAGTGCTCTACAATTTTGTTTATCAATTAAAAATATTTCAAGCTATTTTTGTTTACCTTTATGAGTTCATTTTCATTTAAGATAAGATTTATTGTGTTTCCCGTTTAAACGCTGCGTGAAACAGTTTCTTCTAAGTGTGTTATACATATGTATGTATAGCACGTAGTCTACTTTTTTTAATGATAAAATCTGCTGTTGGAGAGCGAAGCAAAAATGAATTCAATTGGAATTTTTCTTATCACTTCTTTGGAGAGTCGGGTAATGACCTGCATTGTAATAAATACACTGAAAGAACTATAGCCTTTCTGTTGTTGGATAGACTTCAGTAACGATTTTCATCAGGAGTTCAAAAGGTTCCAAAATAGAACAGCTTTATGATAGGAGTACTATATCTACCACATTCAAGTGTAGACACCTGAACAGCACCCCACTAAAGCAAATAGTACACTTGTCAACCAGAAAAATTCGCATTGACTTCTGCAACAAGTAAAAATAAGAAAGTACTTTTTTTTATAAAATTATATTTTTTTCATACTTAATGTATTTGTTACAATTTCCATCTTTATCTTATATTAACGGCGCAGCTTTTCTTTAACTACGTACATATACTAGATTTTAGTTTTGCATTTTTTAATCGAATTTATATATTTTTTTAATTTCCTATCTGCTCATATGAATGAAGGATTGATCGAAAGTAGTTAAAAACACAAAAGATGTGAGGAAAAGATTCTAGATTGCTATAGGATTGCAATATAGATTCCCATCCTGTTATAGCGAAGAATCGATGTGTGCAAAGAACAACTTTAAACAAATTGCTAAGGTTCAAACTGTAGTGAGGCGTACTGCAGCAACTGTAGATAGATAACAGTAATTTTAATTGGTGCACCAACACATCTTTGAGCCACAATAAGTGATCTCATGAAGCAACAATTGGTGTTAGCACTCAAAATCCATCGCATGCAGCACTCGGCGTTGTGGCTCCACTACAACTAAGGGTTGGCTTACTTTCCGTCTCAGTTCTTTCAATCTGCAAAATATCAAAATAAAAAGTTATCTAAATGTTTCAAGTAATCTAGTGTTATAAAATACCTGGGGTAAATGAAGCTTTTCGATTACAAACTTCTTTCGCCGCCATTTGAATGCCAAATCGGAAGTCTCCGGTACGTATGCGGTTAGAGTATTACTGCTGTTATTTTGTGTGCAAGTGTAAAAGGACCGTTGTAGTCTTTGAAGACAGGATTTGTTTCTCGTTCTGAGCCAGCAAATGATTCTAATTCAATTGCATAGTCTACCAGATTACGAATTGTCGGCACAAGCGTCTCATCCTATGGAGATTAAGAGTTTATGATAAGGTTAGCATTTATTTATTAACATTTTACATATTTTGTTTTACTTACAAGTTTGGCGATCAAATGCATTGGCATGGAATGAAGCAAACCGAACAGGAGTTGCGCACTATGCCTCTAGAATGGTAAGAAATTTAAGAATATGTTTGGAAAAATCTTCATCGTACCATAGCGGTGACCCCAGTGATGTTATGCAAATGCGACATAGGCTGCGATATACCAAGGCGCCTGGTGTAAATTTTTCTTCTCTAGCAAAAGATTGTACTAGTTTCAGGAGACGTTGATATTTTGGATTATTAAAAATTTTGTGTACATTGTAGTTTTGTTTGCGGGTTGATGATTTCTTGCTGCTATCTAAGTTTGAGGTTGTGGACGTTTGTTGAGAACTTAATTCAGTACTTTTGAGTTCTTAGTCGCTGCACTCATGTTGGTTGGACTGGATAATATTTCAGCAGCTACTGCTTCTATGCGTCTTGTTCAATATCGCCTTCTTTACAGCTGGTATTGCTGCCACTGCTGCTGCTCGTTGTATTTTGATCAGTATCATATTTTTGGGCGTTAGGCTCAGCGCCGAACAAAACATTTTTCATCATCTCCTATGCAACATAATCCTCGTATTCATTTTCATCTGAGCTTATAAATGTTTTTCCATTCCATAGCAATGTATCAACAAAATCCAATAATTTTTATCCATTTGCTCCATTAAATTGAAGTGGTGCCCTATTTTACTAGGGGTTTGCTCAGTGTTTACAGGTGGCAGATCATTGTAGCGCCAAGCGATACGTAGGCCATTCTTAGGTGCTTCTTCAATTTCTTGTTCGATGGTTTTCTCCTTTTCCACCTCATCATCATTGAGTGGTTTTGGCAGTTTGCGCATTATTTCCTTCGGATCATCATCCAAACTCGCCAGCAAAATAGATTGCCCGAAACGACACCTCAGCGACAAAGTACTTGGCCAAAAACCTTGGAATATGTCACATATTTGTCTTCTTCTAAAATAATTTAAAAACATATTACAAATATATTTAGTTACTAGCAAAAAAAATTGATTTGTTACATAAATATAGCCACTCACAACTAAACATATCGAGCCCACAGGCAAACCACCACCTAATTGAAAAAGAAAAAAACAAGTTCAAAACTCACAATTGAAGAAGTTATATTGCAATACTTACCAACTATAACATCAAGCGATGGATTGCCACTGGAGGTTATTACTTGTCCGGTTTGTGGACTGGTGCGCGTGCCCGGTACAGGCTTATGCACGTGTCGCTTTCGAAGCTGGACATCTACGCCAAGTATATCCGACTCTGTTCTCCTAATCTTGAAATCAAGTTTCGGCAATAGAAAAGTGGAAAACTCTTTAGCACCTGCAAATACGTCGGCAGCCAATTACGCAAAACCACCTTTTGGCCTCCCTTTTCTCGGTGGCACACAATGCACAACACTGCCGTCCTTGCCTTTTCCTCTTTCCGCAAACTGATCAATTTTATTTTTCTTTTGCTGTCGCTAAAGGTTGGTAGGTGGGTGTGGGTTAGATTTGTTGTTTTCTGAAACGAAAATTTCCACTATTCAATGCGCTCGGGGGATGCTTCCTGGCGTATCCAACTTGCTGGTGTGTATAGAAATCTTGCGACTGCAATAGCAGGTGCTAATTTATTTCCGCTTATCCCAATAGAAATACCGTTTTTAACTTTTTCCACGTTGATTTCCCCACTGCTTTTGCTGCTATTATTTTTCACTTTAGCTTATCTTCGAGCTGCGCCTTTTTTTGGTGTTTTTTGCAGCACAGCAAGAACTGTCAAATGTTTTTTGCGGGCGGTTGAGTCAAATGTCAAAAATGTGCAATGATGCCACTCTCATTTCGTTGCTTTTGTGGGCTCACAATAGAGCTAGTTGGCATTCACAATAGTTTATATAAGCGATGGTAATAGTGCAGTTTACGGTACCCACCCAAATTTGGGCCAAAATTTTCGAGTGAGGTATCAAAAGACGCGTATTCACGTCTAGATCAAGAATCCGAAAGCGGAAGTTAACTTTACCCGTTCAAAAGATATTAACGAAAAACCGAAAAAAGACCCGCGGGTCCCTCCGAAACCGGGGTGGGATCCATAGTATTTTTGCGCAGAACACCTTTCTGCGTTGGCGGCCTTCGGCCGCGCTTATAAAAAATAACCGTGGGCTACGCCATGCCAAGTCCGGGTGTGTGGTATAACCGTGGCTACCGCCACGGCGATGAACAATAGGGTATCAACACACACAACTCTACAAGAAGACTGACTATCATATGACTATCATCTGATTGTCAGCAATGTCAACCTACACGATCAGCGCCTCATACAACTTCTATCACACAACTTATGGGACTTGCGCAAATGTGATGTAACACTGTGTACGTGTGAGTTTTTTGGTCGTCCTTCTATACATAGCCTACTGATCTAAGTATATAGCCGTACTGCTCACTCTCGTTCTTTTACCCTGGATCTTTGCTGCCACTCTACTATCAAAAAGTGTCATAAATGATAGTTTACTGTAGATATCAGGTTTGCCTGTTATACTATCATAAATGCCATTGTCATATTCCGCGCCAACAATGAAAAATGCTTTTTGCTTTTTATTACTTTATTTCATCTACGTTTTTAATTTGTACGTGATAGAGAGCATACGTGTTTTTTATTTTTTAAATAAATAGTTTTATAAGAAGAATTCGAGTTCAGACATGTTCCATTTAAATACAGAAAATAACAAAACAACAGAAGAGCGCTTGTCCTCCTGCGGAGACACATTTAAAATGATCACCACTAACCACTATTATTGTTTCGCGTATCAATTTTTGTCAGTGCGCCCCATACAGTCGACAACTTTTGCGTATTTTTTTAATATTATTTTCGATTATTTTTTCTCTTTTAGCATGGAGCCTTGAAATGCTATCTGTTTTCATTTTTTTAACTTATTTTGTATATGGTTTTCGCGTCGGTTGAAAATGCGGAATTTAAAAAATACAAAACACCGTCTTGATAATCAACTGATTGTGTCATATGACGTCGAGTAGTTGGACAACACATGCTTAATCGGATAAACTGTTCTCGCATACATAAATTCCGTTAGAGTGAGAATTATGTATCTGTCTCACATGCATAATGGTTATCTGCTGTATGTTCTTTTGTTCTGTACTCAGGTGTCCCATGTGGAGTCCTTTTTCATGATATAGGCTGTTTCGTTGGGAACATGCTGACATGCGTCTGAGCGAACGACAGGACATACATACATTTGAGTATCACATGTTTACGTCATCGCAGGATCCGCATTGTCATTACAAGTGTGAGTGTATTAGTAAAACTATCAGCGTTTCTGTAAGGACCAACCAAATATCTCCGGACAGAGATACAATTTTCTTTTCCGCCTTCGGATTATTGTTCTCGAGATTATGACGCGTCTTGTGATACTCACTCGAAAAATCTTTGGCCCAAATTTCGGTGGGTACCGTAACTGCACTATTACCTAAGCGATTAACAGTGATCCAAGATGTTTACTATCGTGCACTTTTGGGAAATTATGTAATGGTTTCGTCAGAATAGATTTTATCTTGTTCATGAGCAAGTTGAGTTATCAACCCTAGAAGACGGCTAGCTTTCCTTTACCTGGCTCCAACCGTTACATACGATCACGGATCGGCAACCATACGAAAGAAAGTTACGTGATACGTCAAACGTATAAACAAAATGGGATTATAACATACGATAGCAAACGGAACGTAATTTTTTTTCCAATTCACAATAAATTTTACGGTACACATTAGTTTGGATTGTATTTTTAGCTCACAATAGATTTTGAACTGTCAAATTGGTTGCCAAAATATAAAAAAAAGTAAATAACTGCGGTGGACACCAATTTTATTGCTTTGTTTGAGCTCCAGTAATAGCGAAGGCGATGAAAAGATAGTCCCAAGCCGGTTAAGAGAGTATAGCAACCATTGGGACTTATACAGCAGTATTTAGTTTCTTGAAGAGATTTCGCTTAACTTAAAAAGCTTTTAGTTACTTTCTGGAGAAGTTAAATTTGAAGCAAGTCGATACCAAAGCGGGTGTCTCGCCATGAATTCAGCCAATATTTCTTTTGGCTTGGATTTAGCGTGTTTGAATTCGACCTTTGCTAATATGTAATAAGAGTTTGAAATTTATTATATTTTGTTTTTATTCAAATATTTTAAGAATTTTCTTACATTTTTAATGAAATTTGTGTGTATACGGTCGCCAGTTTGTGTTCGAATGAAAGTGGAACGTAACGTGTACGTTCAATCACTCGTTTCGTATGTTGCGATCCAAAATTACGATCGAAGTAGTACGTTTACGTATGTCATAATCCGAACATCATGTTTTTACGTGACGAGTTATACGATCACGGGTGTTAAGATTTGGCCCCAGGAAAGGGTATTCTATACGGCAGCATTACACTGCTAATACACGCCAAAAAATACCGAGAGAGATGTCAAAAGATGCGTATTGACCTCGACAACAGTTATCCGAAGGCGGAAAATAAAAATTTTAGCTCGTTTCAAAAATATTAACGAAAATGATGCCGGAGTGTTTCGAAACTGCGGGTGGGATCCATAGAATTTTTGCGCAGAACATCATTCTGCATTGGCGGCCTTTGGCCGCGCTTATAAAATTACCCTTGGTAGGTCCAAGACCGCTTTGGGGACCAATACTATACCCGCGCAAAACACTTATGTTCACAATTTTTTTGTGGGTACGCCAAAATCATCAAATTACACAACCACTTAAAAATTTTCAATTTCTTTTGCAAATATCTCTTGACAGACCCTACATCTTTATTTTCCGCCTCAGATTATTGTTGTCGAGGTCAATACACGTCTTTTGACACCTCTCTCGATATTTTTGGACCGCATATTAGCAGTGTCATGCTGTCGTATAGAATTACCCAGGAAAGTACCCTGAACGGTATGAGTAAATAGTAATGGATGGAGCGCGAGAAATCACCATACAAATATGCCCAACGGCGGCGATGGAGGTGCTGCTCCAGATAACGGCGCTACACATTGTCACTGGGAAGGCAACCAGGCGTACGCTGGAATACATTGCTAAGGAGTGCCCTAGCAGAAGCAAGTGATACAGCATCGGAATATAGGAATAATAAAAGAATTATCCCACCTTCACAGCGATGAAACCAGGAAGCAGATTAGGTTTGAACACGTTTTACTATAGAGCTGGGAAGAAAATCACGTGGAGAATTCTTAAACTAGAAGTGCTCCACCGGAAGCACTCTCACATGGTACACCGATGGCTTAAGGGCAATATCGTCAGTTAAAACTAGATCACTAACAGTCATTGAGTAGGTGGAGAGTTTAAATCGTTTAGGAGCTGATAACAACAATCATCATGACGATAGCGTCGCATACACTAAGGAAAGAATGCAGACAGGAGGAGACACTCCTCAGAGTACGAAATTTATTTATTTATTTTATTGGAGTTCCGGAGGATATAACTCAAAGCGATATAATACCCGTGTTTTTTTTACACGTATATATATATATGTACGTCTACGTTTGCGCGTAAACAACACGCTTATCATCACTTAGATAATGCTTAGGAGACTCATATAGCGGCAACTAGCTACCAAAGAATATTGAGTAAAAAATGATAATACCCCGTTCGGTGCATCACCAACAAAAAACATCACCACACCCAATTTTTTCCCCAATTGGCGCGCTAAGCGGGTTTTTGGTGAAAACTATCTAAAAATCAGAAGTCTGTTGTGTCGCGTGATATGGGGTGGTAGGTTTATGTCATCTGTTTCCGAAATAAGGTGAAATTAACAATGTTGAATTCCGTTCATAGCTCCCTCTAGCCGTAAATAGCGAACTCAAGTTTGCAGTGGTGAAGATAAGTTTGTAGTAATGGAAGCAAAGTTTACTTTAGAAAATCGTTTTAAAAATGTAATGCCTTGCTCAAAAGCAGTGGCTTAGCTACCTTGGGTAGCACACGGTGCGGAAGTTGGTGGTGTCACCCCATCGAAAGTAAAAAGCAATAAATTGTATATGATAAAGGTCATGATCATCATTGAAGAAATAACAAAACACAATAATAACTAAGACAGAAAAGGAATTGTTTACAATTGCTTTGACAGCTGTTAAACTCAGCAATTACTTCATCGAAATTTATGTTTTGTATTGCCTGCGTGTTCGATGGCTAAGCCGCGATTGGGTCATTGTTGCCCGCAAATAGTTTTTTATTAATATTAATTTACTGAAACTTCTCTCACATTAAGCTACGGACACACAAACCGTCATGAACAATTCATAAGATGAGGAAGAGATTCTGTAAAATCCCATTCTTATTCTTGATAGAACGTTAATGAATTCATTCTTTATATCTGGTGACAAATATGATACTTTTAAAGTTTTATCTTCCCCCAATTTCATCATGTGTTCTTTCAACACTACATCATACTTTGACAATAGTTTTACTAATTCCAAAAATTGTCTTTATTTTTAGACTCTTTGTCCTCATCATGCTCACGAAACGCCAAGTTTTGTTTAGCCAGAAATAAAGTTATATCCAGTAATCTTGTCAAAAGATGCTTCCACTTCTGCTTTTCTATATCCATCAATTGCAAAGCAGCACCATCTATTGTTTTATTCAATTTTAGTCTCATTCCTAAAGTTTTCTATTTCTCAAGATTTTCTAGATTGTCATTTGAATATTCGTGGTCAGCTACTTTCGGATTTAATTTCCACCACTTTTGAAATCCAGTCGTAAATGTTCCCGCATTGGTATTATTGGCCACAGCAAATAAACGACAGCAGAAACAGTACAGGTTATTAGAGCTGATGGAATAAACCATCCATGACCGTAGGATTTTTTCACCATTAGGCATAATTTTATAAAACCAATCTTTTGAGAGATCACGAGCGTCAACTTTTATTTTGGTTCCGTGTCTAGAAATAGTAGCAAATGGTCCTTCTTTGTTTTGGAAATATTCACTTCCATTTTTTATTATTTCAATGCGAACATTGTAAGGAACAGGAATACTCCATTCTGACACATCATTTAATTGAGGAAATGGTTCATTGGTAGCATAATAGTACTGCTACTATTATTTTCAGCATCTTCTTCGTTTGTGTTAATTAATTCTATACTGTCAATGTTGCTTCCTGAAGATGAGCTGATATTATCTAAATCATCTCTCTTGTTTGACTTTCTTTGGCTGAAATTCACTTTTTTTTTGGATATATGCACTCCCCGGGGTATTTTTGACTTGATGTTTGTTTCTTACACTAAAACAAAAAGCCAGTAGTTATGGTCTATAATGTGAGAGTATTTTCTCATAAACTAGCTAAGCAATATGAAACTAAATTATAAAATTACATATCTTGCCTGTAAAATATTCAGCGTCACAATCTTTTGCGGGAATCCGCGAATTATACATAGAGCTGAGCTAGTTCTAGTTGGGGAATCATAGAAAAAGGAATATTTTTGCTAGCGATTTTTTTTGTTTGTACATTGTTCTTAAAGTTGAGATACCTACGGGGTGGGTGTCACCACAAAAAAGGTGACACCCGGTGCGGACAGGCCGGTCGCCCCCTTTGCTACGCCACTGCTCCAAGTTCCAGAAAGTTTACGCTTTTAGGACAAAATTCGTATTTTTGGGATGGATAATTTTAAAAGCCATGTTCCTCTAAAATGGGATAGCAAGTCGGGTTTAAAATGAAAATAACAGTATACATTACTATTTCGAATGTTTATGAAATTCGTAGAAGTCAATTCAAGTATGGGAGTGTGTATGTCTCAAGATATAAAAACTAAAAAAACACGTTTGCAGTTGAAATAAAAATCGAGTCACATAAAGGATTTTTACACTAAGGATCATTAATATTTTATGATCAGCAAAAACAACAGAAAACAAGTAAGGAAGGCTAAGTTCGGGTGTAACCGAACATTACATACTCAGCTGAGAGCTTGGAGACAAAATAAGGGAAAATCTCCATGTAGGAAAATGAACCTAGGGTAACCCTAGAATGTGTTTGTACGACATGGGTATCAAAAGGAAGTATTAAAGAGTATTTTAAAAGGAAGTGGGCCATAGTTCTATAGGTGGACGCCATTTCGGGATATCGCCATAAAGGTGGACCATGGTGACTCTAGAATGTGTTTGTACGATATGGGTATCAAATGAGAGGTATTAATGAGGGTTTTAGAAGGGGTTAGTTGTATATGTGAAGGCGTTTTCGAGATATTGACCAAAATTTGCACCAGGTGACCCAGAACATCATCTGTCGGGTATCGCTAATTTATTTGTATATGTAATACCACGAACAGTATTCCTGCCATGATTCCAAAGGCTTTTGATTTCGCCCTGCAAAACTTTTTCATTTTCTTCTACTTAATATGTTAGGTGTCACACCCATTTTACAAACTTTTTTCTAAAGTTATATTTTGCGTCAATAAACCAATCCAATTACCATGTTTCATGCCTTTTTCGTATTTGGTATAGAATTATTGCATTTTTTTCATTTTTCGAAATTTTCGATATCGAAAAAGTGGGCGTGGTCATAGTCGGATTTCGGACATTTTTTATACCAAGGTAAAGTGAGTTCAGATAAGTACGTGAACTAAGTTTAGTAAAGATATATCGATTTTTGCTCAAGTTATGGTGTTAACGGCCGAGCGGAAGGACAGACGGTCGACTCTGTATAAAATCTGGGCGTGGCTTCAACCGATTTCGCCCATTTTCACGGAAAAACAGTTATCGTCATAGAATCTATGCCCCTAACAACTTTCACAAGGATTGGTAAATGTTTGTTCGACTTATGGCATTAAAACTATTCTAGACAAATTAAATGAAAACGGGCGGAACCACGCCCATTTTGAAATTTTCTTTCATTTTTGTATTTTGTTGCACCATATCATTACTGGAGTTGAATGTTGACATAATTTACTTATATACTGTAAAGATTTTAAATTTTTTGTTAAAATTAGACTTCAAAAAAAATTTTTTTTTAAAGTGGGCGTGTTCGTCATCCGATTTTGCAAATTTTTATTTAGCACACGTATAGTAATAGGAGTAACGTTCCTGCGAAATTTCATCATGACAAAACTTTTAAATTACCTTCTTTTAAAAGTGGGCGGTGCCACGCCCATTGTCCAAAATTTTACTAATTTTCTATTTTTGCGTCATGAGGTGAATCCACCTACCAAATTTCATCGCTTTATCCATCTTTGGTAATGAATTATCGCACTTTTTCGGTTTTTCGAAATTTTCGATATCGAAAAAGTGGGCGTGCTTATAGTCCGATATCGTTCATTTTAAATAGCGATCTGAGATGAGTGCTCAGAAACCTACATACCAAATTTCAACAAGATACCTCAAAATTGACTCAAGTTATCGTGTTAACGGACGGACGGACGGACATGGCTCAATCAAATTTTTTTTCGATCCTGATGATTTTGATATATGGAAGTCTATATCTATCTCGATTCCTTTATACCTGTACAACCAACCGTTATCCAATCAAAGTTAATATACTCTGTGTGCTCTGCTCAACTGAGTATAAAAACAAACACAGCAATAGCAACTGGTGCAATACAACAAAGAGAAGAGTGCAGGCAAAGGACATTACAAAGAAAAGGGTAACTGGAAGTAATACATACATACATACCTACGTACATATACATATAGTTGTGTGCGTGCAGTGTGTGGGATACTTGCAACAAAGAGGATCCTTTGCAACCAAATGCCCAATAAATTACACAACTTTGACAATTAACTGAATGTCCTGCCAAACGGTAATAATGGTCAATAGTAAATTGAAGAATGTAGCAAGCAAAAAGGGGAAAAAATAAAACAAAATCACAAAACATTTCGCAGGAATAAAGGCAAAAAAATCAAATAAAAATTTGTAGATAAAGATTTCTTAGAATTGAATAATGAAACCGTTGTTTGCGAAGGAGTACTGTTGGCTGTGTGGGTGCCTGCGCTTGTTAAGGGAAACCCTTTCGTAAGGACACTTTTGAGTTGATTTCATGACTTGATAAGTGAATTGGACGCATTTTAGTTTACTGCCTTTGCGATAGAAATATGTAAGCACAGCTTTTTTTTACATTTAGATATTTGTATGAATTTGACTTACATAACCATCACTTCCAATCACGTGAAATCCTGACTAAGATCAAAACGTTCGATTTGCTAATTTTCCAGCGAAAAAATAAACACAATTGTCAATGACTGCCGCATTTCTAGCAGCTGCGTCTCGCCTCCGACGGTATCCTGCTGTCTTAAGTGACGCCTACCAAACCAGACTGAATCCTTTCGCTTTTCAATCAATTCGATGGTAAAACGTATGGAATACGCAGACGTCCACACAAAGCAGCGCCCAGCGGTGTCTACTAATCGGCATGGCCAGTTAAATTAGAATTTATGTTGCAGAACGAACCGCCAATGGCACGTTATACTTTGAGATTTTATATGCGTAGGGATCTGGGTGCACATGTCGGTTGCAATATGATTTTGTATGCGTGTGGGGACGCGTTATCGAATGCATAGCATCGATTTAGTGCTCGTTCTAAGGAGCTAACTAAAAATAGCGGATCCTCAATAATATCGAAATTAGGAGATCGAAACAATTTCGGAGCCTTAAGTAGCAGTGTACTGCATACCAAGTCATCCTTTTATATCTAGAAACTGGCTTGTCAGCGGACTTACCTGTGGGGGGACAAGGATTTTTATGGCAGCGATAATCTCTTCATCCAAATCGATACGGCTAAACAACTTCATCGAATTTCGGAAAAGTCACTCACGCAGGGAGGTTTTCACGTTGCTCTAGGAAGATGTTTCATATTTCACATTTTAAAGAGCCGTCCGTAGTTATTTAGTTCTGGTTAGGTTTTTTTTGGGACACTCTTCTACGGAGTTGGTGATTTTTTCATACTTCTTAGACCCATGTATGGGCTCTAATATGTCACTAGTCTCGAGAGAGTAAGGGAGCGACTCACTGGGCCGCTAGTAAACTGGTGTACAGATTGAACGAAGTGGGTAGTGAAAAGGTCGTACAAGGAAGTCGATGGTAAGGTTTTCTGGTTTACTGATTGATCGAGTGGGGAGTGTGGAAGAGAAGGTCATAGTAGCGTTTTCTGTCAGAATCTCCATATAAGCTGCAAATTGAAGATGACCGGCAGTGTAAGGTAATGCTAGGATGCTAGCCAGTGTTACTACGGTTGGAGAATTTCATATCTACCCGAATAAGTCAACGAATCTTACTGCCCTGAGCTCAGTAATGGTGCTATCGAGGTGGAATGGGAGTGCTTGAAGTAGGCGAACGTCTTTCGGTCTCATCATACTCGGATCTCCAGAGGATATATCCATGAGCCCCTATTCACCGCGTTATAAGTGTACGGCTGTTCTTCGTGACGTGAGATGAGATAAGCGGGGGCTACACTGCAAGCTGATTTAAGAAGTCCAATCGTACATTTATATATTTATCTATCTTGTCGTTTATGGAAGTGGTTCGAAGTTGCTCCCAGCGATCCAATTGTGGGTCCATGTATGGGGAACATGACAATGAATACTCTGCTTAGACAACTCGAACCTCTGTAAATTATGTGCATATGTGGACAACTCTTTCTCAATGTTTGAGGAGGAGTAAAGAGTAAAATAGAATGCCTCAGTGAGCCACTTTGTGGTCAGCTTAATATAATGTAACGAATTTAGGGAAATTCCGCCTATTTGCAACCTTCTGCTAACGTTTGAATCGCTAAACTGTTGATAAATAACTCCAATATTCAATAAAGCAAAATGGGCTTTAAGAGACTACTTTAAAAGTACTTCACAATAACACTTAACTTCACAACCAATAGCGTGCTTAAATCAAACTGATTTCCAACTACTCAGCTTGTGCTGCTTTTATACTCTCTGCCCAAATGACGACGTTTCTTCTTCTAGAATTTTCTACTTGGTTTACCAGCTATACGCGTCGCGTATGCATCTGTAGTTTATAGCCTCTCGCATAGCCATATGCGCGTGTATATGTGAGTACTACTTCGACTGATGACTGTGTTTGATCTGTGTGTGAGTTATCTCTGCGTTGCCTTGTATGTATGTGGGTAAATGATGACTAATGTGTTTATGTATCTTGCTTTAAGGTTTCTGTTGTTGTGTATTTATTTAGTGATGTGAATATTCGTCACAATGTGTTAACGAGGTCAGACATCTTGCGCTGACCATGCGTGAATTTCATCCCACTCTTAGAGTGCTTGCGAGGGAAATTGTTCATAGATTCAGGGAAGGTGCGCCGTTAGGAAAGCGTTGTTAGGAAAGTCAGGATGACGTGTCGTTCGTACAGTATATCTTGGCCCTTTGTAGCTTATGATATTTATGGACAGCTGATGGCCTAAGAAGTATGCTTAGTGTGAAGAGGTGTATGTTGTGTTGCACTGTATCTACCGATGCGTTGTAATCTTTGAAAGCCGAACGCGATCTTGACCTAATTCGGGTAGCTATCTCCTTTACGTTAAAAAGGGGTTTGGGCTTGCCTTTGCTGCAGGGTGAATGGATTACCGATAATAACGTGGAGAGGATATTTAGTTAGAGGCATTAGTCTTAAGTAAATGGCAGGCACGGTGGGAGAAAATTTATTAGGGAAAGTTTACGTTCAAGTTCATCCGGGACGTTGCGTTTGTGGCAGGAATACCGACTTAAGACCAAATCCGGTCTTGGTTTTCTGCTAACAGGTAATGTTTCACTCACGAGCATTTGTGCATAAGCGGGCCTTAAGCGAACGGAGGGATGTGTGCTGTTGCGTGGGGATTAGTTGCATATGTTTTTTGTATGTGCGAAGGAAATTGGTAACAAGGGAAGCGAGTCTTGGGTGCTGGTCAAACGTTTTTTGATCCATGGGCGTTGGTGCATCTTGAGGTTAGGCCGACGACGGCGGATACTTACGTATAATCAACCATTTTCATTATCTTTTATCTACTTCATTCACATTTATGAAAGTGAATCTCTTTTATTGCGGGAAATGGATCTGGGCTTCATCTATACTTCAGGCAAAATACGAGATTTCCAGCAACAGCGATGAAAGAGGAACTCTAGAAAAACACTCCCCACTCTCGACGAGGCAACATTTGGTGGAAAATATTGAAATTGTATAATGCTTGTACCTATCAAAGGATAATCGATCTTATATATCTTTTCACATGTGTAGGTGCCTTTTAAGTGCACATTTGATGAGTGCCAGAATCTAGAAGAGAATACGAAACGAGTATCCTGCAGCGCTGAACTGGTTATTATGCAAAAACTCGTATTCCCAATAAACTGAAAATAATAGTTCTTAGTTATTGTTATTGTTGCGTGCATTCACAAAACATATGGCTACCTCTTATCCCTTTTCTCTCAAGTGTACAGGGAGTTCGAAAGAGTTTTTTGTAAAAGGACACTGCTGACCAGTTTGTGACTGCTGTACGTTGGACACCAAAAAGGCAACACAAAAATTTTCAAGAGCATTTCTTAAGTAAAGTCAGTACAACGAAGGAGGATTGCGCGCGCATTTCACTTTTCAATGAAGTATCCTTTTTATACGAACAATCGCTAGCCCGTTTGTGTTTTCATTGGAAAATTGCGGAGGTTGTTATAGATTGAAAAAAAAGAGAAGATAAATGAAATGGAAAGTGTGTACATACACATAAAACAAAGTATCTGATTTATGCAATCACATTTATCATGAAACGTCGTCAAAGGATACAAAGCCTCGAACTCACACAGGATAATAGGGAAGTTAGTTTAGCTGAGCAAATATCAATTTGTATTGGCGGATATACAGCAGCTAGCAAATTTCGTCTATTCTTAATTCTTTTTTTTATTTTGCTATATTTAAGAATAACTTGAATATTTTTTGTAACTGAGCTGTGGAAATCAACCTCAAAAGCTTCTTTGAAAAATTTCGAAATTCGAGAAAATTTTACGAAGATTTCGAATTTCTTATTTGGAGTTCTCTGAATTTTTTTAAGCATGCAGTTTTGTAGCCCAATAAACAAGGCGAATTCAGTAGAGGTGGTGTTATCCCAACAGCTGATGCTTCTTCTGATAATTTTCTAAAAAGCCTTGTACAACAATATGTCAGTCAATCGAAACTCCAATGAAATTTTTCTTTGACTTGACATCTTCTGTACGGCGAATTGATTGAATTTCGCTTGCAATAAATGTTAATCTAATAAAATACAAGGACTCTCAAAACTCTCATTTAATTTTGAAATTTTTTTTCTTAAGGGTGTTTTATATTTTCATTCATATAAAAAATAAAGCTTTGCGCCTCGTATAGAAGAAAATAAAAAACTATCTTCGGTAAAAAAAATTTCAAAAATCAGTGCGAACTTTGAGAGACCTTAAACTTCTACTCTCTTAAGGCCCAAAACACATTCGACTTTTGCGTCGCTTTGCCGTTGGCGTCACTTTGAAAGACCGCGCGTTGTATATTTTCCTGCCACATCGAAAGCAAAAGGAAAACTCAATTTTGTTTTTAGTATTCAAAAAAAGTAAATAACAAATTTTTTTTGAAAAAGGCGATATTATTGAAAGTTTAAGCCCGAGTTAAAGTTGACATAGTCATAACGCCATAGTCATAACCATATTTTTACTTATCCATATCAAATTGGCATCAATTATTTGTGCCTTAACCTAAAAATCGTGAAAATTTCATAAAAATGAAGAAAACGCAAAAAATTACAAACATATGTAGCACAAAAAATTATTCTCTTAGTCAAAACGTATCCAAAACAATAAATAAAATCTACAAAAAGTTAATAAATTCTCCAACTCAAATATTTTAGGTTATGGATATGGCGAAAAACCAAAAACCAATTGGTTGCTATGGTATGGTTATGGCTTTAGCGTTATGCTATGGCACCATTAATCGATTACATGCATTTCCATGAGGTTGGTTCGATCAGCTCTTTTATCTGGTTATGGTTAAGTCACTATTAATGGCCCTTTAAAAGAAATGAAGCGAAAACGCAGGCAAATGTCAATTTTTAAATTCCTTTTTCATTACTTTGGCCTTTCCCGTTGCGTTGCTGGTGGATTGAGAACATACCCATCAAGACGCGTGTGTTCAAAGTGAGCTATGACGCAACGTAAGTGCCAAAACGACGCAAAAGTCGAATGTATTTGAGGCCTTTAGAATAGAGTTTATTGTGCTATAAAACTCAGAAGAATTCAGAATAGCCTAAATAAAAGATATGAATTTTTCGTAATTTTTGTTTTTTTTTGAATTCCCCAATATTTTCGCAAGGGTTTTTGAGTTTGGTTTGCATCATACTGTAATTACAAAGCTGATGTCAACAATATAACCTCACTTTTCGGTAGCTCTGTTTCCAGTATTTATCTGTATTACAAAAGTATCAAATTTTTATTGCTTAATTTTTCGTACAAATTTCCCCCAAAAAATGAGTTTTCTGCAAAATGTTTTCTATGTTATTTTTGGGAACACAAAGTTACGTAAATCTTTTTGGCTAAACAATTCTAGTAGCGGCTTATATAGTTATTATATTTATAAGTAAAATCTACTCCGATCGTAGTAGAACTCAAAGGCAGTTCTGTATGATAGACAGTCCGCTAAAATATGCATGCCGAAATTGTCAAAATAAGGGAAAACGTCAACGGGACGACAACACCTGAATATTCATTTCATCATGGGCTTGCATAGTTTTAGTTCCAAATGTATGGGAGATTTTTCTTTAATCTGCAAAAATAGAAAAGGAATAAGACGGGACTTGAAAAAAATTGCCACTGATTTTTCTTGTACGCTACTGTACGTGCCTACATATTCATATGTGCAATATTTGTTTATTCATATATATTTCTTTGCCCACAACATATCGTCTTAAATTTATAAAATTTAGATTTTGATTTTATATAACTATAAACAATGTATATATTAGGGTGGGTCGATTTGTATGGACGAAAGTTAACCGATATCGCGCCATCGATTTTTCGATAGGATTTGCGCTCAGGAAAAAAAGTTTCACTACGCATACCCAAAAAAATAATTTTCGAACCTGCGAAATTTAATTTTTTTACTTTTTTTCGACTTTGATTTTTAAGGTTTTTTTCATGACCTACTAAAAAATTTTCATTTGATTGTAAAATTTTCATGTATACCCTGTGCGACCCAAAAATGTCCGCTAAAAACGTTGGCGATAACAGTTTTTTGAAAAAATCCTTCAAAAAATGGCGAAAGGGTAAATTTTTCGACCAAAACACTCCCCAAAACCCAAAAAATATTTTATTTTTTTACAAAAAACTGTTATCGCCAACGTTTTTAGCGGACATTTTTGGGTCGCACAGGGTGTACATGAAATTTTACAATCTAATGAACATTTTTTAGTAGGTCATGAAAAAAACCTTAAAAATCAAAGTCGAAAAAAAGTAAAAAAAAATGAAATTTCGCAGGCTCGAAAATTATTTTTTTTGGGTATGCGTAGTGGAACTTTTTTTCCTGAGCACAAATCCTATCGAAAAATCGATGGCGCGATATCGTTAATAAATCGACCCACCCTAGTATATATGTATGTATTTAACTATGTATATGTATGACTTTCGAACGCCTGAAACTTATTGCATCCTTTGGCAATTCTTAAGAATTGCTACACATTTTAGCAGCGAAACACGCCCTACCAATTAGAGAACATTTTCTATTATCCTGCCGCTCGGACAGCTGAAGAGGAACTAAGCGATTAGTCCAGAGTAAAAACGCCCCCACTCCTTTGTTATTGTTTCTCTTTGGCCTTTCAACAGCAAAAAAAATTACCAAAAAATAGAAAACCCCCATTTTAAGGAACTTCTATTTGCTTTCAACCGACTGAAAATACTTTTTCGTCCTTTTTAACCTTTTTTTAATTTCGCTTTAGTTCTATTACGAATATCAAACCATCCTTCAAAGCGGCAATTACAATTATTTTTTTTTCATCTTTGTGGCATGCGCACAAACTGCAACATCAAAAATGGACCAAAATAAAATCGGAAAGACTTTCACAGATAATTTGCAGCGCATGCGGAGTAGAAGAAATTTAATTATAGGTTATGTTGACAGCTACAGCAGGTTGAAGGTTTTAGGGTGTGACCGTTATTAGTTAATCTCTAAACGCGCGTATTGTGATTTTTTGGTGAAAGAGAAGGAAAATTGAATCCTTTCGAAGCCGCAAAACAACGAGTTGTGGTCGTTGGATAGAGAATGAAGCATACAGAAATTTAAAACACAAAACAAAAATTTATATTTCTTTTAAGTTGTAAACAGATATCGGGTTCCCCAAATTTTATGCTAAATACTTTGGCCTAGACACTGGCAGGAGCATTACAATCTACACCGATGGCTCGAAATGGAAAAGGGAACTGAGCTGGGATATACTCAACAAATCTACAATTACAAGGAATCATTTCGACTTCCTGACGCATGCAGTGTATTTCAGGCCGTGGTCTATGCCGTAGACAGAGCAGCAAAGCTGCTTCAAGATAGTATGGTCTCCAACACCGACGTAGCAATCTTTGTTGACAGCCAAGCCGCCTTAAAGGTATTAGAGTCCACATGATAAAATCGGATATTGTGCGGAGGTCTCGAGCCTCGCTGGCTTCTATAATCATCGAAATATCTCTCTTTGCTGGGTCCCTGGGCACAGCGGTATTGAAGGGAATTAACTTGCAGATGAGATGGCTAGGAAAGGTTCCGATTTGGACAAAAGTGAAGTGGATACCTCCGTCCGACCACCGCTTGGGTTATTTCTGAGGAGAATCGAGGAATGAATATGAGAACAGGGCAACGACATGCTATGAACCAACAGGGTTGACTGCGAAGTCTCAATGTCCTTATGGCCATACTGGATAGGAAAGTCACCAGCTTCCTTCTCAAACTGAACAAATCCGCGGCGAGGGTACTTACGGGTGTCATCATAAGTCATTGTGCTATCGCACCAATGCTCCGACGGTGGCGAATACCAACAGCTCCCTATTCAAAAGCTTTCAGGATGAGAAGTCGATCTACCACTTTCTCTGCCGATATCTGGGGCTTCAAAGAACAAGGCTCAGATTTCTTGGCTCACAGATTCTTCGACAGCCTGGCTGAGGTTGGGAAGGCGGACGCTTCTTCTTGGGTTCATCATGGAGGAGGTAATGGGGTTAAACAATGTGCCGTCACCCTGCAGTTACTGAGGGCATTCACAATGGACAAAGCTGCCTCCGATGGGAAGTGTGGGTAATACACCACGCACGCCCCCTTAACCTAACTTAACCTACCTTGGTACATGGTGGATGATTGTTTTCTATACGACGACTACATACTAAAGCGTCTTGTCATACGATGCCAATATTTTAACTTGATAGTTTTGTAGTGAAGAACAGACCTGCTTGAGGTGCACTGAGGCTCATGAGGCAGAGGAAATTCCACCGGAAGCACACAGAAATTCTGCTGGATATAAACTCTAGAGAACTAGTTATTTGCTGAAAAGTATCTAGTGTTATTTGGCAATAGTAAAAGAGGTCGAAACATCGTCGGAAAACTTTTTGTGAGGCTTCTAAAACCTGGTATTAAAAATAAAAAATATTTGCACGATTTACCTACGAAAGGCTTAGGCCGCTACTTTCTTTCAATTTGCATCGTGTTCCGTTTTGATTTATACACAAATTTCCCTCTTCTTCTTCTTGAAACTACAAAGATACTTCCCGAACTTTTGGGAAGTTAATACTTTCCGGTTATGATCAAGCAATTTTTGGAAAATTAGCACCAATAGGTTACCAGCCCGACCATCTCGGCAACGCGTGTGATTGAGCCACGATAATTTTATAGCTCTGTGGATTATAGTCGTCTTTTACGACATACATGGTTTAAGTTGTGTGTACGTTAGTAAAATCGCTGAACACTAAACATTGGATCCCGGCTCAAAAGGTTTCACTACAAGAGGTACCGTCTCCCTATCGGAAGTTGCCACAATTAAGATGCGGTGTATAGGATGCTGTCGAGTGCTACTATGCTTAGAGAATTCAAACTCATACTCCGATAGCCAAGCAGCTTTGAAAACCCTCAGTGTCAACTGTGGTGCTATTGAGGGGTGGTATAGGAATGCCTGACCTCGCTTGTGGTTGAGTCGAACTATTTTAATATTAATATCATCTGGGTGTCGGAGGGCATAGCAATATAAATATCTCAAGTTGTCACACGGACCTCCTAGCGCGCATGAGTCACAACTGAAGCGAATTTAGATGGCTTTGATGAAAACGGAGCTTTACTTCTTCTATAGATTTTTTTTACTTATTTATTTAAATTATTGGTTCACCACGTATCAGGCCACTATCCATGCAGGGAGCCCATGCAGTATGTCTCACCATACTGGAAACCCCTCTCTGCTGCAGCTGCAAGCCGAAATTATTTTGGTTTCAGTTTATTAGGATCGACAAAGGACTTGTCAAGGATCGTGATCGGGCCCTTATTCACATCATTGCCAAGCAAGGGTTAAATGTAATGCCAGCAGACCGGGTAGACTAACTGCCCGGGCTTCTGATCTCTGAGTCTCTATTTCCATTTCCGTCTTCCCTGCATTTCCAGCCTCTCTCGTTGTTTCTCACTTCATACTGCAAATATGTTTGCTTTATACGTTCGAACTTGAGCAGGTATTGGCAAATGGATGTTTGTGTATGATTATATGTGTGATGAGCTGTGTGTTCATTCAGAACCGAGGGTGGTTTTTACTGATCGATTTGTGTGGCTGACTGAGGCAGGTAAAGTCAGTCATTCTAGTCGTTTGACAAATCCACAAAGAAGTTGATGCACAACGCCGAAACCGGTTTTGTCTCGAAACCAAGTTTGATAAGGGATGACGGAAATGGCTCCAATATAAATTTTTATTAATAGATCGGCCTTGGTTAATTTCCCCGAAAAAAAGTATCCCATAAAAAGCTAAAGTAATAAGCAACCAATGAACCAATGAGGGTTTTTTCGTATAGACGCTTCTTGGTCCACTTCCTGAAATAAAGTTTCATAGCTTACTCTTCATCTCTCTATTCATTTCGTTCTTTCGACTTTCTTTCACTTTCCTTGAACTTTCAGTAAATTCAAAGCTGGTCATCAACAAAGTATTTAGCACTGTGTCCTATCCTGCTTAGGGTCTAGGTAAAGTTGTGCGGGTCATTTCCATATACTCCAGATGACTTTGTAACTCAATAAGGCGTTAACATTTCCCGATTGCCTTATATTTTTTTCTTAATGCCTTAGAATATACCGCAATTCATCACTCATTGGAGCTCGTAAACTGCAACGATATGCACGACAAATTCACACAATTTAACCGCATTTATTCGCACTCACACTTTTAGCTCACTCAATTCACATCCTTACCTATACATACATATTTGCCTATACTATACTACTACTTAATTGTGTAATAAACGAAAGGATAATGCGTACATTTTTATGGTTCATAAAAATAACCCGCAGCGGCCATTAATATTTGGTTCCACCATATAAAGAGTTAGGTGAGTATATATTGAATACAACAAATGAAAAGCATTGCTCTATGTATTAGTAAACGATCAAAAGGAACAAAGGGTTTACACAACATTCGCTACGCACCAGTACTCCCACACGCAACCCTTTTGTTTTCGGTTTTTGCTCCGCTTTTGAATCTCTTGCCAGTTTTAACCACCAAAAAAACCGATGGACTGTATGCTAACGGCTCGAATTATTGTTGGTCACATGCGGTGAGGCCACAGCCTTTACTCAACTAAAAACGAAAAAGACAAAGAAAGAGCAAGAAGCTTTGAATGTCGGTATTCTTGTAGAGCAAAACGGCTGTAAAACACGCATTACGCATGTTATCCTTGGTCTGTAACGAATACTAAAATTATGACTCCTGTTGTGTTTATTTTCAATTGAAATCATTGTGATGTAATTCAAGGTGAAAACGTTTAAATTTTTCAATTTGTTGTATTTGGTAACCCTTATTCTTTGCCATAGCTAAAAAATTCGTATGCCCACAGGACATTGTGAGGTGCGCTTGTTCCTTCATTTTATTTTCTAAATAATTGTACCATTATTGTGTAAATAATAGCGTAGACTTACAAAACGAAACACTTGAGGACCACAAAGAGCACTTGAAGGATTCGCACGAACGCTTCGAGGTCCTTCAAACAATAAAGCTTACTATAGGGTTTCGAAACATTTTGATGTGATGCTTTTTTTTATTTTTTACGTAAAATATTTGTGAAATCCTTTGTCATCACCATCAATACTTAGGGCTTAATCATTTAAGATATTTCAGATTTTGCTTAAAGGGTCACGCCAGCTCACTCTAAATCGCGATAACTGGCACTTATTGTGAGCACCAATGTGGAGGCAGTCTTTCTCTACCTTCCGAGAACAGGTCTCCCATAGTAATGGTTCTCGCGTGAGCGCCTACCAATAATCCTTAACGTTGATAGAAGAACCAGCGAGATTCGTTAACATGAGGTACATGTCTGTGAAAGCTCATTCAGCTCATCAATAAACCTCTGCGTGTTAACTTACACATTGGCGTCACACGAAGAACCACATACTCTTACGTAGACTTTCTATGCAATAGCTATCCGCCAGCTGCTCTCGACCGTGTCCAGGACTACGTACACGACAGGTATATGGTCGTTTAATATGATGCGTGATCTCGTCTAGAAGGACGTGACATTTCCAAATTGCATACTCAGCTGTCCGTAGACGGATGGATATACGGGTACGGTTCCCTGAGCGGTCGAAAAATATAGTCTTTTCTACAACACGATTTCAATTGATTCACTCGAAAGTGAGTTCGGTATCAAAGACGGCGGAAGAGTGTGTTCGCGCGTTACTGGAACTGCTGGTTCGCACATAGATGAGTCCTTCACTGTCTCACTGTCTCGAATTTTAATCAAGCTGATTGTGCTGCTTGACTTCCACAGCACGGACATAGCTCGATTATTTCCTTTGGGGAATTGATACATGCAAGTACTGTATTGCCTGATCCTGGTTTCGCGCACTATTCACTTTCTTTTGCGTGCTTATCTAGATCCAGAGAGAGCAGAACTTATCGCGCGCTCTGATTAGGCCAAGATATCATTGTCATGCTGCTCTCTGTATCGATCCTGCCACTCGCAGCCTTGCGGTGAGTGTGATCGTAGGCGTGCTCCTTTGCCGGATGTCACACCAGAATCCGTGTACTTCACGCCCTCGTGACAAGCCACCATCACAGTCTCATGACCACATGCGGCTTTCTATGCCATTCGCGCACCCACTAGAGTCTCATGACGGAGGTCGGTAACCGCTCTGCAGTGCTGTTTTGGCAAGGACTCGAATGCATTCTGCCATGATAGGTGCTCAGTGACAAACTCATCGCCTTGCAGATGCTCTGTATCGCAGTCTGGCATACCTGAAGGGCTAGGTGCGCTAGACCCGCCACGTTTGTGTCGAAAAATATCTAGCGCCTCGTACGCACAAGCGATACAGACCGCGATGGCCTAAACTACCGCCCTGTCGGGAAGTATCATAGCCCGTCTGCATTTATTTTCATTTCTCGCGAGCCTCAGTCTAAAGAAGGGAATGGTACAGAGCTTTGTCTAGTACTATATTCTTTGGGTTCTAAACTGAATGCCTACTGAAGGTCCTTCCCATGCTATACGAGTTGGTGGTTTTTGCTCAACTTATGCTAGATCAAATCGTGTTACGTTATGTTACGTAGTCTGCTCTCTGCGTTAAGTAGCTGCGTTACGCAAAGATCGTCTTTATTAGTGGCATTTGGATGGTGTGCATAGACGCTTGCCTAGATTCAAAATACGGGCCAATTACGTTTTGAGCTGAATATTACCATTCCCCTTCGTCGTGAATGCGCGGAACGGATATCCATTGTCTGGGATGCGGGTATCGTTTTCTCATATAACCTCTTAGCAGCGAGCAAATGTGTTGGTGTCCATGCATTCAAGCTCGCTTATCCGCTTGCCGTGCCAATTAAACAGTGGGGCACTCTTTACTGCTTTCACATGTAGGCATGCGCTGTACGGCAATTACCAGGTCCCAATATCATTTCTGCAGGAACTCTGCCCGTGTATGAATCTCTTTCGACTCTACAGCACTGTAGTTTCTCGTTCGCGTCGGGCTTTTGGTCCCGTCGCTGCTTGCGCCGATCCACTGTCGCTGTGTACGATATGCCGCCAATCACAGCGTAGTGTTGCGATTGGTTGCATTCATGTTTTCGTCGAACATGAGCCAGCTAAAACCTAGAGTTGCGGATCACAGCATGACACACTATTCAAAGCGCGCGGACAGTGACACAACACTTGCTGCGAAATCTCGCTCCCACCCCAAATCACAGCACATGGTTACGAATTGCGTCTTACCATTGCCGTTCTGCCGTGCCCTGTCCATCGCGTCATATCTGAGGGCGCTGGTGTCACACTTATTGCTGCGCTCTCATCTGCGGAGCAAAATACTTCTCGTGCAAAAGGTTCGAACATTCCAGTGCACGCATGCCCTCGAACCATGTACTTAACATAGTTGTCCGTCGTGGTCTGACCGTTTGGTCTGTTACCTAGTCTGTGAAAGCTTTTACGTGGCGGGTCCCGAAGCCCAGCGCGTTGGGCCATCTTGAGTACGGGAAATATTTAAAGGCGCCTGCTGCGATAGACGTGCCTTATTCAAGACCCGCTGGGTAATCCTGTTGCACTAATTTGGCAGCGCTCATGCTTCGAGTGTTCTTGCTTGATTTTTACTTATTGTCTTAGTGCCCTACATGACTGCGAACTCCTTCTGTCATATCCTTTAGCTCCCCAGCCCACACGAGAGTCATTGTCTCACTCAGTACGTATTTAGGGCAGCAAATCATTCATTTATCATTAAAACACTAATATACCGATGTAAATGGTGTTCTTTTTACAATTACAGCCCGGATATCCAGCAACGACACAACCACAGCAACCATACAAGCTCTCATGCTTCTCGTCACTAAGTGCCCACAGTGAAACGCCAACGACCAAATAAAAATGAACTACGCCTGATCGCAAAATATCAAAAATATCGATTCGTCTTCTTAGTTACTCGTGCTGCAAGTCCTGCAAGTTGTGTTGCATATTGGATACCGCGCTGTTTGTCTGTGTGTCATGGGAAAACACATGTAATATTTTGTTTTAATTTCATATTTCCACAACATTTCATAAATCATTTACAAAGTGGGTCTGTAGTGGAGCAGTCAAACAAATGCGCCAGAGTCATCACGGAATGTGCGTAAAGGAGTTGGATGTTGCTGGGTTTTGTGTTGCGTGTTGGCCTCGCCAACCAAAACGACACTCGAGGTCAGAGGTGTCGCTAAATGATACCGTTATAGTATCATGGTCTTTTATGCGACCATCTGCGTCACTATAATTACTACATACTTATCTAGTTATACTTCGCTCCCCTTTGACGAAGGAGACATCATTTTGATGCAGTGAGTGTATGTTGCAGAGTGCTGGAGCTCAGGATGTTTTTTTGTCTACGATCTAAGCGGCGTGAGAAAATGGCCCTGACAGCGCTAACTAAATTATAAACACTTCACTGATTTCAAAAGGATATTAATATGTCAAACGAATGCCATTATTTGTGACAGCTTGATCTTTAACTGAATGTGGACCCAGGAATATCAATGCTGTTCACATTAATTAATTGATTCTTAGCCGAATGTCAACTGCAATAATCGGTAACTGAACTTGATTATTTATTGGGTATCAATGAACAAGGAATGTCCCCTTTTTCAGCCATTGAAGGGATGAGAACCATAATTCCTAGCTTATTATTTACGCTAACAGCTAGTCGATTTTGAACGCTGCGAACAAGATATCTCGTATCAGTCGCTGTGCGAGAACTTTAAGACTGTCCTACCACCCACCTCTTCCAATTCAGTGGTAGAGCGTAATTGTATTTCGATTACGTGCACAGTTTACCATGTCTATCGAGGTACGAAAGCGCCGTATCTTTATTTGTTCACGAGCAAGTACTTCTTTTGTCCTCGTCAACCTCAGAGGCCAATTGTTTTTGCCCCCTTTATACAAGCCAAGGCAAAGCGAGACTACGGCTGTTTTTTGAGGCCAATGATTTCAATATTCACGCGCCATACGCCGGAAATTGTGCGCTCTTAGGGCTATTTTAAACTTCCTTTAACCTAACGTCATTATCGAACCTTACTCTCTCCGATGTGATCGATTAATTATGCCTTAACCTAAATTCGTGAAATTTCATAGAAAATGAAGAAAACCAAAAAATTACAAACATATTCCCAAAAAAAAACAGTCTCTTAGTCATAACGTTATCCAAAACAATGATAAAATCTCAAAAAGGTATTTAAATTCACACACCGCCAAACAGTTTTAAGGTTTATGGATATGGCGAGAAACCCAAAAACCCAATTGGTTTATATTCACTGTTTTATGGTTATGGTTATAAGTTCACCATTTAATTGTCCCTTTATAATTTGTACAGTTGCGGCTTAGTTTCTGTTGAGAAAATCGCATGATGGAAGTTGCCTCGTGCGAAACCTCGTTTGGTAATCGTCGAGGTCTTCCCCTATTCTTACGGGGCCAATGGTGTTGCTCAAAGCGCCATCTCGTAGTCGAATTTCTAGTCTTCAAACTTAGCGAACTTGGCATCGGCTACAACACGACTAAACCTTTAGGCCATATTACCTTTTCCAAACCAATTTTTTTTTTTTGTTTTTTTTTTTTTTTTTTTTTTTTTTTTTTCATTTTTTCCCCCCGTGGAGAAACTTGAAGTTCACACCATAGAAAGAAAGGTTCAGAAAAGTACACACTTGCAGCTCTTTGATCAATCATGAATAAACATTTATTTACTCTCTTCCCTCTCTTGACATAGTGTGCAGCCTTTTAATAAAATTCGCCAAATTCGCTCAGACTTGCGCGAATTGGATGTTTTTTTGAGTTCTTCTTTCTCATATACAGACAATTAATTTTTTTTGGCACTTTTGGGGAACCAAGAACAACCAAAACATATTGATGATTTTCTCGAGTGTGATTGAATAGGTTATTACATAATTTTAAAAAGTAATTTTTGACTATTTTAAGGTTCCTTTTCATGGTCTTAGGTTCACAGAATCTATCTATCTAGCTCTAACTACTTAACGGGGGAAAAAAAATATTACGATAAATTACTCAAAATAGTGGTCGGCAAAGATTCCCACTCCACAAACCTCCCCTCCCCCTCTCCACACAATGTTTGTAAATGGCTTTCTAATACTCTCGAAACGAAATTAACAACGAAAAAAAATCCCTTTCCCCAATCAATTGGAAAACCTCTTTTTTTCAAAATTGTTGTAACCTAATACAGATCCAAAGTTTTCTTTCAACAGTTTCAGCTCCAAAAGAAGAACTTCTGGGTTATCGGAAGTTCTTAAAACATTAAGCAAAATTTCCAGTTCGAACCTTGTTTTGAATTCTAACGATCTCTGCTGCCACTAGCAAATTTTAATGGGTTTTAATACTAAGCATTGTCATGGGTTTCGGAATTTATGTTCCTAGTATGGAGAAGTTACATAAAAATAGCGGTCGCAAGATTCCACATGTTTAAATGTATTTTTTAATATCTCTAAAATATCTCGATCCCTATCTATCGAGACAATTCTTTATTCTTATTATACAATGTGATAAGTCCGAAATTATTTAAAAGTTTTTCAGGTCACTGGGTTTTCGGGAAGTTCCTTAAAATTCGAGCAAAAATTTCCATACACGTAAGATTTCTTGAATTTTCACGATCCCTGGACTACCTAGCAAAAATTTTTTCTCTCGTGTTGCATTGTTATAGATTTCTGAAGTATCTAGGTCCCTGCCCATATTTTCAACCTAATAGAGTCCAAATCTTCGCTCAAAGCCTCAGATTCTCTGAAGTTTGAGCGGGTAGTTCCTTAAAACTCCGCAAACGCAAAGTTTCCAAATTTTCGGACGTTTTTAATTTTGGATTATCATGATCCGCTGGAACCACCTACAAGTTTTTTGCCTTCACGTTAAATTGTCCCGGGTTCCGATGTGTGTTTACAGTTTCAAAACTTTAGCACTCCGGAAATAACTCAAAATGGATTGCAAGAGTATCCTTATTTGTTATGGAACTTGGCTCGCACAAAAACATCA
>JARSSU010023906.1:0-26447 GCA_029619165.1 Eurosta solidaginis
GAGATATATGTAAGAGAGCGAGTACGGTTCAGTTCGCCTTAGGTTGTCGGTGAGTTAAGTTGCCTAATTCAGTTTTTGCGTCAGCTGCTAATCGAAAGTCGTTCTTTTAAGTTGTCGAACCGCCGCGCCATATTCCAACCGTTATTACTTGGACTTTTTAATTACATATACGCTAAGTGTAAACTTAAAAACTAAATTTCTTATATTATATTATTTATTAACCGGAATAAATATTCAAATACATTCCCCTTTTACATCTGTGGGCTCAACCATGCGAATTAAGTTGGCCAAATTGGTGTTTAGGTAAGTTGCAGAAACACATTTTGGAAAAGGGAAGTTGGATTTGCACAATAATTCGAAAGCTGTAAAAGTCACATATTTGGAGCATAATCCAAAACGCCAAACGGTAAATTTATGTCCACGCAGAAAAGCGCAGTGACTTGCAAATAACAGCAGCAAAAGCCCGTGAAGAGCGAGCAAAAGCAAGGGCAAAAAGGTCAGCAACAGAAGAGATCGATTACTTGAAGGAAATACAGTAGAGAAGCTGGAGGGTGACGACGAAGTTTTTGTCGACGCAAGGACGAACAAACAGAACATAATAAAATAAGAGCCAAGATGAGCGAAATCAGCGAGTTAATCAAACTCTTGACGTTGAATTCCAGAAGGAAGAAGAGCAGCAAAAATCCACTCAAGCAGACAATATCCACAGAAAACGTCGACAGCGTAATCGGCCACTTCGATGGACAATCACCTATTTGTGTAGAGAGATGGTTTGCAATTTTGAGAATGCGCAGAGGCTCTCAAAAATACGTTTTTCGCGCGTAGGAAGATGACAGAGACAGCTAAATTGTTCGTCGAATCATTTGTGTGTTCGATTATAGTACTCTTAAAGGGAAGTCGAATTGGAATTTCGACGAGACTTTGTTAGTGCTAGACTGCGGCAAGCTCAAATAAATGATGAACATTTTAAAGCAATAAAGCAAATTCTACAGACCCAAGGTTATGAGGATTACGTAGTTAAGAATGGTATTTTGTTTGCAGTGTCGCGTTTAATGGAGCATCAAATCATCAAAGATGAACACGAAAAAGGGCATTTTGCGGTAGAAAAAACAGTTAATGCGGTTAACAGCGTTATTTTAGACCACATTTACGACAAAAAGTCGAAAGTGCATTAATAATTGTGTATAAAGTGCATTTTATTCAACAAAAAGCTAGGCAAAAAAGAAGGAAAAATGTTGTTCAAGCAACCTTGAACATTTTTTCTTATTTACAGGATAATAGTAGTTAACCGATTTGTAAATACAGTGCACTGTTAGAAACTATATTTTAGCGATTGAGCGACCTATTTAAACAAAGAAAAAGACAGATATTTAAAAAAAATTGATTTGTCCTACAGACTTCTGGACAAGTGTCAACTTGCCAACAGTACCCGGCTTCTGACAAATTTATATCCCAATATTTTGAGGATATACAATTCCTCTACAAAACACATTTTGCTGAAGTCCTGCAATCCAGAATTGGAAAATGATTACCACAAAATGTTGGCCGAATATCATAAGAAATATATCTACATACCTAATTTTCTTGCAAATAAAGTAGGAGGAAACGAAGAAAAATTCAAATCAGATGAACATACTTTAGGTGACTTAGAAGAAGAACGCTTCATATTCATTCCATCACCACGATTACGTCAGCTATTCATGCCGCAAGAGAAGGACAAGGATGATACGTGTCAGCCAACGATGGCGCGCACGACAATGCTATGAACTCATATTCAATAACACAAAGAGAATATTAACGCGGATAAAAGTATTAGTGATATTCGGACCGAGGCAGATGAAAATACAATTCTCATTACGCGTTCTACTCCCTCGCCAGGAAATTCTGGTCGAATTTGCCAAACCGTGGGGAAAAGTGGAATAAGCATTAGGACAGAGACTCTTGAAGATGGCGACGACGAGGCGAAAGAGGATGATTATAATGATGCTGTACGAAAAATAAAACGACCGCAACTGCAACCGCAACATCAAATCGAAGAACAACCGCAGAACCTTCGGAAGTCAAAAAATGATCATTTAACATACGAGCATGCTTGACTATGAGTTGGTATCGGAGTAAGTTTGTGATGTTCAGATGGCGTCCGAAGAAAATGGAAGTAACCAATAGCAATTCAGATGATAGCATAAATGAAATACAAATGGGTTGTAGTATTCACCGTATCGATGGTAGTAGTAATAGAATTATCTCCGTCAATACTGTACCCATACAATTGAACTCAGCTTCGCCGGTGTCTATCGGTCACCAGCATCATCCAAAAGTACAGCATCCACAACAACTACAAGAAAAAGCTACAAAAGAGCGACAACATACATACCACAAAGGAAAATTATCGTTGATACAAATAGGCCAAGTTATAGGCAATTTACTTGTGCAACGTCAACAGCAGCAACAACAACAATTAAAACATCTCAAGCATCAAGGCATTCAGATCACTGCAAGCAAATTTTTCAGGAAGATGACATCAAACGTTACTTCCGGGATAAAGGCGGAGGCAGTTTGGAAGAATGTATGTATATTTTATCTATTTTTTATTAATTATATCTTTTCATCCACAAAATATTCTTCAATTAGAGAAAAACATATGTACACAATAATAAGTGTACGCTAAGATAAACTATGCTAAAAACATTCTAGTATTTTAAATTTTAAAATATTCATACATAATTTTCCCTCGCTTATTTCACATGCAAGTCAAAAAATAAAATTACAATAAAACCTTGACGGTCATGCAAATAAACAGAATTATAATCGATAAGAATATTTTTTGGCCGTGGCAGTATGTTCAAGCAACCTTGAACATTTTTTCTTATTTACAGGATAATAGTAGTTAACGGATTGTAAATACAGTCCACTGTTAGAACTATATTTTAGCGATTGAGCGACCTATTTAAACAAAGATAAGACAATCACGTACAAACACATGTATATAGATATGTAACAAATGAACCTTGGAAATATATTTATGTATACACAACAAATTATAAGAAAGCTAGGATAAGACAGTGTAAATAAGTAGATAATTTGTAAATAAATCAGAATTCTTTGAACTCTCAAACCAACCACTTCTTATTTTAATACAAACTGCTTCCCCCCACCAGAGGTAAGGGGCATTTGTTGTAACGTTTGAGAATGTATTTGGCTTCTCATTTAGAAACATTTTTTTTGCTTCTTTAAAGTAATCTTTGGTTTCCCCCACCAGCGGTAAGGGCCAAAAAATTACTTTTGGTATATGGCAATTTACGACTGCCTTATATTTGAGACCCTTACAAAATCTCAGGAAGCTGCTCAACATTCAATGTATATCATCGATAAGGGAGGACGCGCCACTGCTAACTATCCACGTAGATCACCTTGGGCCATTAGATGCGACAACAAAACTGTATAAACACATTTTCATTATTTGTTGACGCTTCAGTAAGTTTACATGGCGCTACCGCCCCAAATCAACATCGGCAGAGGAAGTATCAGGAAATGTGCGAATGGGTTAATATATTTGGAGCACCACATCGAATATTAGTGATAGAGGACAGCTTTTACATCGACGGCATTTCAGGACTGGTGCCAGACGGAAAGAGTGGAACACGTTCTGATACAACTGGCGTAACAAGAGTCAATGGACAAGTCGACGCTTGAACCGAGTTGTCATAAATGTCATATCGAAGTTGTCAGCAGATCGCACAGAAGCCTGGTACAATATGTTTGGAAAAGTGCAGAAATTAATCAACAGCACCATCAATAGTTCAATAAAGTACACACCCTTTGAAATTATGTTCGGCGTAAAATGAAGCGCCAATAGATGTGAATCTCAACGAAATGATAGAAGCGGAAATAGTTGACATCGCTATGGCAGAGCGTGGAAATATAAGAGAAAAAGCAAAAGAAGAAATCGTAGCCGCTAAGAAAGAATACAAAAAAACTTTGACAAGCGCCGTAAATGTGCAAAAGCTTACGAGGTAGGAGACTTAGTTGCTATCAAACGAGTATGTGGGCCTTATGAAGTAACCAAGATTAAACGAACGATCGATACGAGTTAAGAGGCAGCAAATTTTGAAGGCTCTAATGTTACGTCAACGAGCATTGACTTTATGAAGCCGTGGAAACGAGAAGAAAGCGATCTATCCGGGACGGAAGACGATGTCGAATGGCCCGATGTAAGAGAGCGAGTACAGTTCAGTTCGCCTTAGATTGTCGGTGAGTTAAGTTGCCTAATTCAGTTTTTGCGTACAGCTGCTAATCGAAAGTCGTTCTTTTCAGTTGTCGAACCGCCGCGCCATATTCAACCGTTATTACTTGGACTTTTTACTTACATATACGCTAAGTGTAACCTTAAATACTAAATTTCTTATATTATATTATTTTATTAACCGGGAATAATATTCAAGTACATTCCCCTTTTAACATATATGTACATAGTGAGATATCGAGGTGTCGATTTATCTATAAAAAAAATGTGCAAGTTTACTATTTTGCTCGCTGTTCTATAGAAATATCATTCCAATAAACGCTAGAACGCATAGCTCTGTAGCTGAGCTCTAGGTAGGCGAGCCTCTCAACCCAAGGATAATTGCCCACGGCCGGCTTTCATTGAAAAAATATAAGCCACTGCTTCCGGAAGATCGGATTGTTTTACATGCTCTTTATAATGTTACTATAGTATTTTGTAAGTTTCTTTCACCTTCACTACTCCCAGAGCCTACCACAGCGTCATTCTATTTCCGGCTACTCATTATCCCCAATCATAAAAAAATAAATGTAAGACGCGATAACCTCCGAAGAGATCTAAGGCCGAGCTTCTCTTCCATTTGCGTCGTGCTCCTCTTGATTTTCCCTACAAATTGGCCGGACGGGACCGACATGTTTTATGTCGACTCCGAACGGCATCTGCAATGCAGATGAGTTTTCACTGAGAGCTTTTTCATGGCAGAAATACACTCGGAGCGCTTGCCAAACACTGCCGAGGGGCGACACCCGCTTAGAAAAATTATCTTTTTGATTGAAAAAACTTATTTCTAAAATTTTGATGTTGCTTTGCCCGGGGTGTGACCCCAGGGCATACAGTGTGGTAGGCGGAGCACGCTACCATCACACCACGGCAGCCGCCCTATCATACCCCTTCGATAAAGTACTCATTTTTTCTAGAAATTACGTGCATGTGATAAGTACATATTGGGGCAACTACATCAACAGTTACGGTTAGGGTTACTGTTAAGCCTATGATTTTGTTATGGCTTAAGCATACGGCTCTATTTCACGCCACGGTCAGAGTTACTGATTTAATTTTTTTGCGCTAACAGTTAACGTTAACGTTACGAATAGGGCTAAAGTTACATTAATAGTTTATGGTTATTGATTTGGTACTATGGAAGCAGGTTTACGGTTATGGCAGACGGACGACTGTGTATAGAAACTGGGCGTGGCTTCAACCGATTTCGCCCATTTTCACAGAAAACAGTTATAGAATCTATGTCCCTACCAAATTTCACAATGATTGGTAAATTTTTGTTCGACTTATGGCATTAAAAGTATTCTAGACGAATTAAATGAAAACGGCGTAGCCCCGCCAATTTTGAAATTTTCTTTTATTTTTGGATTCTGTTGCACCATATCATTACTGAAGTTGAATGTTGACATATAAGATCTTAAATTTTTTGTTAAAATTTGACTTAAAAAAAATTTTTTTTTCAGTGGGCGTGTTCGTAATCCCATTTGCTAATTTTTACTTAGCACATATATAGTAATAGGAGTAACGTTCCTGCCAAATTTCATCATGATATCTTCAACGACTGCAATTACAGCTTGCAAAACTGTGAAATTACCTTCTTTTAAAAAGTGGGCGGTGCCACGCCCATTTTCCAAAATTTTACTAATTTTCAATTTTGCGTCATAAGTTCAACTCACCTACCAAGTTTCATAGCTTTAGCCGTCTTTGGTATCGGATTATCGCACTTTTTCGGTTTTTCGAAATTTTCGATATCGAAAAGTGGGCGTGGTTATTTTCCGATTTCGTTCATTTTAAATAGCGATCTGAAGATACCTCAAAATTTACTCAAGTTATCGTGTTTACAGACGGACGGGACATGGCTAAATGAATTCCTTTTTTCGCCCAGATCATTTTGATATATAGAAGTCTATATCTATCTCGATTAGTTTATATCGTTACGGATTACCGTTATGCGAACAAAGTTAATATACTCTGTGAGCTCTGCTCAACTGAGTATAAAAAAATTGTAGAGCACCATTCAAAACTCAAATACAGATAATGTCACAGTTATATATTCGACAATCCATTGCAATCTTATACCTAAGTAATATAAAAATCAAAAAATATTTCGTTAGATTAGCCATTAAGTGGATGAGTCGCTGCAGTTAGCATAGAAATTTTATAGCTGTTTTAACAGTTATTTTACTATAGAAAGCTGCTAATAAACTTAAACATTACGAATGGATTTTGTTGGTGCTAATAAAGATGAACATACCACAGCACAAATAGGCAAAATGCAAGCGATTAGATGGCGCAAGCAATTGAAATAATGCAGCAGCAGCAACAACAAACCAAAGTGAAAATAAGCAAATGTGTCAGTGCAGAGCGCATTCCATTTGATGTGAAATCGATTATGGAAAATATTTAGTGTGTGCGAGTGCATTATTGCAGTGCGATATAAAAAAAGGAAATGTACGCAGGCAATTAATGGGAAAGTAATGTGGAAAAACAAAAAAAGAAAAATATTGTAAAAAATCATTAACTAAAAGGCAAAAAATAAAATGAATTTGCTGGAATTGCAAACAAAAATTATTATTATTTTTTTCATTCCAAGATCTGTAATAGTAATTTTCCACGCGTTAACAAGCAGAAAGCAGTGTAGTCAGCGTAAAATATTCACCTAAAGATATGCGTTTTCTGCACGCTTTTCGTAATGCTAGTTTGCTATAATTTTTTCTTTTAAACGCAACGATTAATTCCAAATTTTTAATTGCCAACTAGCAAGTTTAAATTGCTTGGCAATTCTTTGTTTGTCTAATTTAGTTGCTTTTTAATTTTTTATTTTCTTTAATGTTTTTTTTTACTTTTTCAACGTGTTGTGTGTGTAATATTCAGGTCTTTCGTTTAGATTATAATTAATTGCAAATTCAGTGCAAAAAAAATAATGTGATAAATAACGAATGCGTTTTTTACATTTTCGTGCTCCAATTCCGCAAATATTTGAGCGCTTCATGCAATCAAATGAAATAAACGCAGAAAAATGAAATAAAAAAGTGTTTTGAAAAATTATATATACAAGTAAGAGCGGGACGGTCTTCGAAATAGAGATGCACAATAATGTGTTGATATTTCAAAAATTCATAAATCTATTCAATCTGTTGTATGGGATATTATATTATATATAAGATCGATATTAGCAATTTTTGCAGACAACAATGTATGCTTTATATGTAAACCTCTTGTGAAATTTCAAGCTTCTAGCTGTCAAAATGGGGAAGAAATTGCGTTAAACATTTTATCTGAACAATCGGTTGTATGGGATGATATATGCCCGATATTAATAATTTTTTCACACAATAGTATATGCCGTATTTGTGATTATGTCGAAAATTTGAAACTTATAGCGGTTAAATAAGGAATAAATTACATTAAAGCTCTTATCTGAACAATCGGTTGCGTGGCATATATATAATTATGCGACAGATCTTGAAAATTTTTTCAAAAAAAAATAGTAAGACATACATACGTGAAAGCATCTTGTGAAATTTCAAGCTGGTAGCTGTTAAAATGAAGAACAAATTTCTTGAACCTTTTATCTGAACAATCGGTAGGGGGATATATAATGTATATACGACCGATCTTAATAATTTTTTTCAGGCAATATTATATGCCTCATTTGTGATCATCTGAAAAAATTAAAGCTTCTTGCGTGTAAAATGAGGAAGAAATTACGTTAAACCCTTTATCTGAACAATCAGTTGTATGGGATATATAATATATATATGACCGATCTTAATAATTTTTCAGGCAACAATTCTCGCCTTATATGTAATCATGCTGTGAAATTTGAATCTTCGTAGCAGCACGAGGAATAAATGACAATAACACTCTTTTCGAAATATTGGTTGTATGGGGGTATATGCTCTATTGGTCTGATCAAGTCGGTTCTGACAAATGATCAATCGTACACCCAAATATACCAGCTCATCAAATTTCACTAAGATATCTCAAAACAGAGGGACTACTTTGCGTTCAAACAGACAGACAGACGGGCTGACGGCCACACAGACAGACGGACATGGCTAAATCAACTCAGCTCGTCATTCCGATCATATCTAAGAACTTACAATTTTAAGACTCATGACAAAACTTAATATACCATTTCTTTTCATGAAGGGTATAACAATAATATCAAATTCCCATGTAATTAGATAAAAAGAGGATAAAAAAGTTTAAAAAACTAGCTTTATATCAATGGACCAACAAATAGAAGGAAATTTTCCCTTTAATACAGACATAGTCTTCGCAAGATTCCCCCCGTTTTTAAAGGATTTGCAGTTATCTTGACTAGCGCTCCACCTAGCGGAACTTTGTTTTCTATAGTTGTATTTTCACCAGGCCTCTAACTAAGTGCCAAGTTTCAAGTCTCTAGGTAACCGGGAAGTTAGTTAAAATGGATTGAAAGATTCCCAAATTAAAATTTGTTTCTTACTATCTCGATCCGTGTGCCACCTAGCGAATTTTTTTGATCAAATGTTGCATTGTCCCCGGGTTCTGACCCACGGCCCAAGTTTCAAGTCTCTAGCTCACCGGCAAGTTACTCAAAAATCGATCGCAAGATTCCCCTCGTTTTTCAGGGATTTGTAGTTATCTCAATTAGCACGCACATAACGGAACTTTGCTTTCTGTAAATAGTATTGTCCACCAAGCCTCGAACTGTGCGCCAAGTTTCAAGTCTCTAGATCACCGGAAGTTTATTTAAAAATGGATTGCAAGATTCCCAAATCAAATTGATTTTCTGTATATCTCGATCCGTGCGCCACCTAGCGGTTTTTTTGACTTGCTTTGTTATGTCTCCCAGATCTGACTATATTCTAAGTATCAAGTGTCTAGCTCAAGGGGAAGTTATCGAAAAGACTTTTCCGTGGGTCAAAAATTCGTATGGAAATGAGGGACAAACATGAAAGGGACTTAATATAAAGGTATATTTACAAAAATAAACAGAATGACACAAAAACGTTACACGGAAAAAACACACATTTATATGCAGTTAATTATAAGCTCATCAGTGTGCACTGTTGCACAAATGATTTTAGTGATTTTTTTTATCTAATGCGTTTTTTCTTTCAAATTAATTTGAAGTCATGCAATCAATATTACAACCAATTTTTTGGCCAATAATTTGTAAACAATGCACTTAACAGCTATGGACATGTTTCTGCATTTCACTTTGAGCGTCACTATGAGCCTGTCTCGCTAATTGAGTACATATAATATATTCATAAGAACAGTGAACAGAGCAACCATTGTGCTAATATGCACTCCTATAAATTCTAATATAACTCATCAAGTTCTGTTGGAGCGCGCCTGAAAATATTCCACTCATTTGGAATAAAACATATAATATATGTATATGTACCTTATTTTTGTATAGCAACAAGAAGACAATACTTAGAGACCATTACAAGCGTGCGGCAAAGTATTCATATGGCTGAGTGGATAGAGGCATCTACCAGTCTAAATATAGGAGATTTCGAGTTCAAAACTCAGCACCCAAAAAGCTAGCTGATGACAAAGTAAATTCAGAAACATGTCCTAGTAACCATTGTCGTGTGCAAATTTTTCTCTAATATCAATAACTTAAAGGTTTCTTAATTGTGAGAACCTCTACACAAGGCCCCTGCCTGTTGTCATCTGTTTTGGCCGGCAGAATATCAACCCACCATTCATGTGTCACTTAGTAGTGAACATTGAATGGTGCTGAAAGACATGCGCTATATAGTCACACAATTCGGTGTTCTCGTTACATAACAAAGCCTCAGTTATTAACTGCTATGTTCTCTGACTTGTTACCGATGTACCTCGCATCCAAACTTTTGCCCCTGCCACAGAACGCTGCACTTAACTTCGAAGTGTTGACACGGCTCCAGTTTTTTGTGCGGCTATCTTGATGCAATGAAAGTGTCAATTTTCTCTTATTCCTTCTGAGGCGGCTGCCATGTGCGAATAGCATAGTAAAATGCGGCTCTTCCCCGTATATTCTGGAAGCAGGGTATTCAATGAGTAGCGGCAGACACCATAATTTATTAGTAGTAAGTTAATATTTACGCTTTCCCGTATCTTAAACCTACGCACAGCAACAAGGATATAAAGGGTAAAGTGGATATACGCAAATTAGCAGTGCTTGTATTGTATGTTTGTGCTTAGTTCTCGTACAGGCAACCATACCTCGAACCTTAGAGAATCAGTTCCTCTAGAGTGTTATCGTTGTTGATGGTCCTTTGCCAGATATAGGTAGGTTCCGGTAACAAGCACCATTAAGGTATAGTCCGACCATCTCGGGAACGATTTAATATGACCACATTAAAACTTCTAGGCCATACCGCCCCCACCCCCTAGTTCCATGATTTCAAAACGCTTCAATATTTATGTTTGTAATGCAAATCGGAAACCATTTGCCTCGATATTGACTACTTTAAATATTATTATTATTTATCTAATCTGTCATATCGCTTGAACCTTAATCTGTTAAATGTTCCAAAAAACCACTTGATATTTGCTACCATCTACATATACATATTATTCAAGATTCATTATGCACTTCATATGCACTTGAAGCAAACGAATCACATTGAGCTACCACCCACAGCATCCACATACCAGTCGCCTGCTTGCAATATTTCCATCTAACAAAAATATATAAAATATTTAGATAGTCATTTATTGCTCTATTTACTGCAACAACAACTAACTACATCCATTTGGCTGTCAATTTCAGCAAATTTTGCAAGTTGTATTTTACACTTTTTTCAGAAACTAATTTGAAGAAATTGCACACAATCGCATTTGGATTTTCTAAATAGCTTTCAAGTTGTCATCAATCACATGTTTTGTAAAGGACTTAGTACTCGTACACCGAAAGAAATGAAGCTAGTAAAATAATCAATCAGCTTTGTTGTTCTTGAATTAACAGACATTCGGTAAAATTGATCGCATTTTGGTTAATTCGACCGAGTTTGTTGTGAAGTGGAACAAATTTGTTTAGTTTATTTCAACAGAAGAAAATTCTTAGTCTCAAGTTAACATATTCTGTTAAAATAACAGATTGTCAATTAGTCTATGCGGTTTTTCTGTTAAAACTGATATCAGTGGACATTTCAACAGCAAAAAAACTGTTAATATTATGCAAATGCAACAGATTCTTTAAAGAGAAAATTGTGCACGCCGGCGCTCACTGCTTTGTTCCATCGTACCACCGAAATCTCTGTCATATCAACAGCTTCACTCTTATTCTAATGTTTTGACGGAAAGCGTTTATTCTAACAGTTCTCATTGGTATTCTTAGGGTAACAGTAATGACTGTAAAGTTAACTGAGCTAGAGCTCTAGGAAATATTTTGTTTGTTAATTTGGTTGTTGAAACGGCGATGGATAAAATTGACAGAAGCATCGGTTTGAATTGACCCGTGATTCGGTAGGTTTTTCCAATTTTTTTCTTTCAGTGTAAAAAAAGTACTTTTCTCTATTTGATTAATTTTTTTCAACTATCTTTGTAGCACTTCAAATTTCTTACTTTTTTTTGTCATTTTGAATTGATTCACTACCGTTAAGCAGTTAAAAGTATCTAATTGAAACATCAAATCAATTGTAAATTACACCAATTCAAGTGAATGCGAAACAAGATCAACATTGAATGTTGCTGCAAAAGAAAGCATAACTTGCAATTGCTTACTTCATCAATTTTATTACAATTACAGTTTAGTTTCATTTCATTTGTGCTACTCATGTGCAAGTAAGGTGAGTGCGCATGATTATGTGTGTTGAGCGTGAATATTTGTAAAGTGTATTTTTTATGTATTTATTTCATGGTAGCGGCAGCTGACAATTGCAATAGCTTATCTACTGTGAATTGACTTCACATCAAGCGTTGCAACATTAATGCACACCTACAGTGCAGTGCACATAAATAGCACACCTGAACTGAGTCGAAGTATTGCAAATTTATGTTTTTTAAAGCTAATTTATACTCGTCTAGTGTGACAGCGCTATTGCGTCACTGTATTACGATATAGAGCTTCAGACACCATGTGCTGTAATCTTAGCGCTGATCCACTCATAACTCACGCCAGCAGTAACACGGCCTATGAGCTCATCTTGGACCTCAACATACTCGAACGAGTATACTGCTCCTGACGTAGAGATCTGCTAGCACGGATGGATCAATTTGATACAGTTAAACGGGGCTGGTTACATTAGTGGACGAACTCAAGAAAGAGATACCAATGAAACATGCTGCGCTGTTTTTCGAGCGCAGATCTCTTGCTATAGATTATTGCGAAGATAATAGTGGTCGCATCTCATTGGTAGCTACGTTTATCCTCGCTGGAGTATGCTCATTATTTCAGACAGCCAGGCAGCCTGTGGTACCTCTCGGTCTTGCACAACTACTTATAGGCTAGTAGATGATGCATTGGAGTCCTAAAAGATTTGGAAGTAAAAACAAGATCTTGTTAGGATGGTTTCCCAGGTCATCAGGAACATGAAAGTAATGAACAAGCAGTTATCTAGCCCAAGCAGGATCCACAGCAGCATTATGTAGTCCACGTCCTTCTGTGTAAACTCACAAGTGGCGAGACTCTTACTCCTCCTTGTAATATTAGAGTAAAAAGCCGAAAAGCTACTTACATCCATTAAAAGCCTCATTATGTACTGATAGACTGAAAGATCAAGCAAATATATAAATTTCCCACTTTGTATAGAGGATTGTCAAAGTCAATACGAACGTTTGTGAACTGCAACTTTGTACTATGTGTTCGACAAAACTGATTGGCCTACAAACTGCGTAATCAAAGAAAATTCAGAGAATTCCAAAGTAAACATATCGAATTTTTAAGCACAATTTTCTAGAATTTTCAAAGTTTTCCCGAAACACTTTTGAGATTCGTTGCATAGTTTTCTAGTTGCAAATTCTGACATTTTTTCTTAAATATCATAATAAAAAAGAAACAAAATGCTGAAATGCAAATTCCCCGTTGTAGTTCTATAAATAGAACGAAACCGCAACAACACCAAGTTTCTTTGAAACCGCCTTACCAACGCATAACGTTACCACATGATGCCGTACGAGTATGACTATGATAAAGAAAAATATGCAAAGGTAGGCAATGAGATAAGGTTTACAACACTAGGCATGTCGTGGCCTGATGCGTGTTTGTAAGTCACTTCACACCTCGTAGGAGTGCCGGTTCAGAATCCCCTCCGGGAAAAGGCTTTGCAGAGATTTACAAGGTATAATCGAAACAGCTGTCGCCTTGTCCGTACTGATGTCACACTTGTTTAAATTTTTTCCCAAATCATAAATAAAGTTACAAATGAGTTTACTTGAAGCAATTTGATAAAAATTGTCACTGCTTTTTTGCTGTTGGCAGCTGTCTCTTTTCACTATTTCGCAATGCTTTTTTATGTGAAATGAGCGTGGTAATTATTTTGCAATATTTGTTTTGTTGTGATTGATTTCGCGAATTACATAAACAGCATTTACTTTGAAAAAACAAAAAGATAAGATAATTAATGAGATATGAAATTTTACTTCCTCGAATCTTATAGTTTTTTTTTGTGTTTAAGTAAATAATTTTAATATTTTTTTCTGGTTTCTGATATAAAATGCTCTTTGCTAACAGCACTACTAAGTAGTTGATCTTACAATTTAATGTATTCACGTACTTCAATTATAGCTTTTTAAAATCAACTGATTAACTTTCACTCGAACTGCGCCGCTTTTAGACTTTCAGTTGCCTCGTTCCCCCATTTCTCCCAGGATCAGACTTTTCGCGTACATCTGGGGTAATTTTATTTGCTGTGAACTTCCTAATGTATGTGTTCTTTTTTACTGCGTTATATGGGAGTAATCGTGATGGTACATAATTTTTTGGAAAATCCCTACTTGATGACAAAAAAATCACCTTTTTTCCCTACGCTCTTTAAATTTTCCCCTACGAAATTCCCTACTTACTCAGTTATTTTCCGAAAACAAACCCAAAAATATTTAATTAAAAATGCAATGGTCTAATGTTTGGAACATTTATTATAAAAATAAATAATATATATACAAACAAAATATTGCGTTTTATGTATGGACATGTACAGATATAGAAATAAAAAGTGGATTCATTCTTTTAGAATAGCATTGATACAGTTTTTTTTTATAATTTCAGAATCCGGCACTATTTCTTTTAAAAGAGGAATAAGGTGATCCACCACTGTCAATGCTACGTTGTGTTCAGCAAAAAACATACCCAGTCGTATTTCAAAATTCTTTTTATCTTTTTCCCTTTCTCTATTCGGGGGGTGTAAATTATTCAAATTGCTTTGTTTGGCTATAGCCTTTACATTTTTCTGGTGCGATTTCGTTTCGGCGTGTCTCAACAAATCGGACTTGCCGCAATTTAAAATTTTGTTGCAGGCAACACATTTGCTTTTGAACTCCTCCCCAGCCACAGCTTCTAACCAACCCTTAAACTTCTCGTCTTCGAGCCACTTATTGGTAAACCTTTGCTTGCGATAATGTTTTGCTCTTTTCAAAACTTTTGTTTGATTCTTTTGAAGAACTCATTTCTGTTCAAAATTAATATGGTCAATAAATACCAATGCTTTTAATTTTTCTTTAAATGTACTTTATAAATCAGCAGCGAAAGGCGCCAAACGAATTATAGGAATTGGACGTTTGCTTGAAAAAATTGTGTTTTCATTGAATCAGCTGATTACAGTGTTGCCAATAATAACGTTAAGTAGGAGTTGTTATTATAATGCCACTTAACCATATTTTTTAATAGAAAGTTGCCAAATGAACGTATTTGTGTTTCGGGCAAACAAATTTAATATTAAACATAAATATTTGCACATTTTGCTTCACTTTGTCGAAAAATCCCTACATTTACCGAATATATATAAAAACCTGTCTTTTATTCCCCACGGTAATTTTTCCAACTAAAACCCCCACGAATAGGGAATTTTCCCCACGTGTACCAACACTGGGAGTAATGTCGTCTGCACTCTTCGCTGCTATTTACTATGAATGTGCGTAGGGTTTGGATTATGGGAGGGATCTTCTCTGCTCTCCTAATGGAGGCAGCAATTCACCGCGCAGAGATGAGAACCCGATCCCGCAATCGATGATGATGGAATATATGTCCCCCCCCGATTATGACGAAGTTAGAATAGCAATAACAAGATTGAAAAACAACAAGGCCGTTGGCGCTGATGGATTGCCTGCGGAGCTATTCAAGTTCGGCGGCGAGGAGTTGGTAGGCGTATGCAGCAGCTTCTTAGCAAAATATGGGGGACGAAAGCATGTCCGACGGTTGAATCTAAGTCTTCTTTGCCCAGTCCACAGGAAGGGTGATACTGCGAAATGCACCAACTATCGTGGAATCAGCCTTCTTAATATCGCATATAGGTCCTTTCAAGTGTATTGTGCGAAGATTGAAGCCCACCGTGACCGGCTGATTGGACCTTATCGTGCGGCTTCAGACCTGGTAAATCTACCATCGACCAGATTTTCACAATGCGCAAATCTTGGAAAAGACCCGTGAAAATAGAATCGACACACATCACCTCTTCGTCGCACTTTAAAGCCGCCTTCGACAGCACGAAAAGGAGCTGCCTATATGCCGCTATGTCGGAATTTGGTTTCCCCACAAAACATATACGGCTGTGCAAAATGACGTTGAGAAACACCATCAGCTCAGTCAGAATGGGAGGACTCTCCGCACTGGAACAATATACTATAAAGCGTGCAATTACTGGCATATGCTGATGGCATTGATATCATCGGTCTAAACACCCGCGCTGTTAGTTCTGCTTACTCCAAACTGGAAAAAGAAGCGGTAAAGATGGGTTTGATGGTGAATGAGGACAAAACGAAGTACCTGCTGTCATCGAGCAAAGCGTCAGCGCATATGCGCCTTGGCAACCACGCTACTCTTGGCAGCCATAATTTCGAAATAGTAAAAGACTTCCTTTATTTGGGAACCAGCATCAACACTAGCAGCAACATCAGCACTGAAATCCAGCGAAGAATCAATCTTGCCAATAAATGCTACTTTGGACTAGGTAGGCAATTGAAAAGTAAAGTCCTCTCTCGGCGAACGAAAATCATACTCTACAAGTCACTTATCGTACCCGTCCTGCTATATGGGGCAGAAGCATGGACCATGACAACAGCAGATGAAGCGGCTTTGGGAGTGTTCGAGAGAAAAGTTCTTCGAAAGATTTATGGACCTCTACGCGTTGGCGATGGCGAGTACCGAAGAAGATTTAATGATGAGCTGTACGAGCTTTACGCAGACATCAACATAGTCCAGCGAATTAAAACGCAGCGGCTGCGCTGGCTAGGCCATGTTATGCGAATGAAAGATGATGCTTCGGCCAAGAAAGTGTTTCTATCGGAACCGCCTATGGAAACAGAGGTAGAGGGCGGCCCCACTCCGTTGGAAGGAACAGGTGGAAAACGATTTAAACTCCCTTGGTGTGACCAATTGGCGCCGGTTGGCGGCGCGAAGGAGCGACTGGCGCGCCTTGTTGGACGGCCATAACCGTTTAGACGGTTAAGCGCCAATTAAGTAAGTAGTAAGTAAGTGCGTAGGTATTTATTGTCTCATTTGCTTGCATTTCTGTTGTTCTTGTGCAGCACTGCTAATATTCGCCACAATATATGGGAAGAATACAAAAATTACAATTCATAATCTTCAATAAAGTAATAACAACGCCTCTGAAAAAGTGCTAAATCAAACAAAATTTTAAAAATTAAATTTCCACTGTAATTAACGCTTCAATAAATTATTTAAATTTGTCACGTTTAACAGCAAAAACTCATATATGATGGAGCGAAATATGAACGCATGCACGCCATCAATTTTAAAACAAGCACACATACACGAACATGTTCATAATTTAGAAGGGGGCGATCATACATAAATGCGCCAACGCAAAGTAATAATAACAGCACAAGCGCTTAAAATAAACAGTAGTGCACTCGAGAGCTTCGTATAGCTTCGGAAAACTATTCGGTGTTCTCCTACATGTCGTGTGAGCGTAGTGGCCATTGTAAAGCTGGAGACATTGGTGCTTTATCGGTAACCGCACAGCTAAGGTCGTAACCGTATCGTAGCCAACCAATTGGGTTTTGGTTTACCGTCGTAATGATAAACAGCTGATTACGTTAGGGATACGGATACAGCGATACGACATACGGCACCAATGACTCCGGCTTAAATCTTGCCAAGTAGCGCAACTAACAGCTGATCGGTGAAAATTCACACATTCACACGCACAGTTTTCGACTCAGTTTCAAAAAAAACTTTAGATTATTTAGCTTAAATTTTAAAGTGAGATAATCCTTACGAATTTATGTTATGTATATAGAATATATAAGCCGTTTTTGTTGTTATTAAAATAATCTTTTTTTTTATATTAAAGTTCATATCATTTTTTTTTAACTTTATTTTAACAATTTCATGCGTTTTGAAGCATTTTCGTGCATATAAATACAACCATGTGCATATACGCTTTGATATTACATTTCATACACGTTCGGTTTTGCCAATGTCATTGTATGTTAATTCGTAAACAATGGCTGCAGTTATTCGGTGTGAGTTTGCGAAAATATTTATTATTTTTGTGAAATTTTATACTTAATCTATGGTATTGTGGTGGTCAAAAAGGTTTTATGCAACAATTCTTTGCCTCACAATGCGACAATGTATTTCGTAATGTCGAAGTACTTATATGTATATGTGTTTGATGTGGAAGCTTGCATTTGAGAACACGCTTGCCACTTCCGTCCATTTGGACCAAAAATGGTCCCTTCCAACCCCATATGGTCCGCTGGTCCCTTTTTCTCAATTTTGGTTCTTTTTCGGCACGGTTTTGGTACTTTTATTTCTTTTTCACTGAAACAAAAATTCAAAATACTGCTAAAAAAAATTGCCGCAAATAATTTTCAATTTGCTTCAATGGAATTCTTACCACGAAAATTGCTCTATCAATAAAATGTAGCAGAACAATGACATTTCACCTGGGAGATAATTTAGGCGAGGCATTAAAAAGGGAAGTGTTGAATGTTCGGGCAAATACATTGTCATTAATTTTTGAGGAAAAACGGACTTTTCAGAAACAATACTTGTTTTAGGCCCGGTTTTTCAGTACAATTTCAACTCAGTTTGTCAGTTAAACTACGCTTAAACATATTCTGCAGTTTTTCAGTCTATTTTAATGAAGTTTAAGCTAAGCTTAAGCAGCCGATCTGCCAGGTTTAAACTCTAGTTAACTTATCAGTTATTTGCGTTCGTACGAAATGGCGTCGAATATACCCAAAAAGCATTTGGGCTTGAGTACCATTAGAGTTCATGTTGATAACTAGGCACACTTCTAAAATCTCAAGAGTTGTTTCAAAACAGTGGCTCAACTCGAGAATGATAGCGTACTTAGCAAAAGATAAAGCAAAATATGCTATTGCTTAAGCTGAAAAAATGTAATTAACAACTTGGTTCTCTAACTGGACTCAAATGTAAGATTCCATGGTGTTGATGTTGGATCTTCGGTGTGGTAGGCGGAACACGCTACATCACACCACGGCAGCCGCTTATATAGTTTATTCGTGATTAATTACGCTTCATTACTGCTATCAACCACGTGTTTATTTCTCACAATAAGCAGCTGTTGGTTTTGGACATTTTTTTCAACTCCACCTCAACTCGATATATAATGTAAGATATCAACTGGAGAAATGGGCTGAATATTCATTTGAGAACTGTACATTTCTCAAAATCTCTCGAAATTAGGATAAAAATTGGAAAATATTAATGACGTTGGAGATCAACTGGAAAACTTTTAATTTTACATAATTTCTCAAAGGTTGGATAGTGACTTGAGAACTATCTGGTTTAAGAATAATAAAATAATGATGTTGGATATCACTTCCGGAACTAGATATATATTTCGCCGGAGAATATTTTCCATGTTTGTTGGGTAAACAAAATCCAGCTGCTGTCGTATATACAAATTATCTAGATAATAAAAAAAACCAATGTTGCCTCACAAAACAGCATACCCCAAAGGCGGCCTTAAACTGTGACTGAAAAACTGCTCTGTAGTTTAGCTGGAGTTTAAATTTGAGTAGAGTTTAAGCAAACTTCGTTTAAGCATAGCTTAACCAACTACTGACAAACCGGGCTTTAGTGTCTAGATATTTCGATCGTTATTCAGTTATTACACAGTTGAAACTTTTAAGACGCTTCATTTTTTTAGTCTGAAAAGCTCACACTTACTGCATCTATGCTCTGGTATGAAATTTAAACTGTTAGGGAAAAAGTAAGCATCTATAAAAATACCATTAACAGAATTCCTTAGTTTCTTTAACGATTTACTGAGTTTGTCACAACGCAAATTTTTTAACCGTTCCTTACTAAAACCTAACTGCGCTATACATTTTATTTCATTGCAATGAAGAAAAACTAGGTTCACAACGTTTGATGGTGAAAGATATAGTCTTCTCCTAGAAATTTGAAAATGTAATACCTAAAGGTACACTTTACTTTTGTTTGTGCAGTTTGAACTAAAGCCAAGTGTCTCCTTTTTTTAAATTTTATATAGGAAATCACGGAAACATCCTACAATTTTTGCTTTTTATAACGAATATGACACTCTAGTAGCTTGCCGAATTGTTTGTACACCAATAAAACCAAAATTTGGTCCCTTTATTTGAAGTCTGGTCATTTTTTCGATGTGTTTTAGTCCCAAATGGAAACATGGTGTGGCAACCGTGTTTGAGAATGCATATGACAAGGTTACATTTTTCAGAACTAAATTTTTTCGTGTATATCTTGCCTAAGTTTAACTTTTTACGAGATCGAACATTTTTAATTAATAATGATAAATAAAACGTAAATCAACTACGCTAAAGGTAACTTTTGCGTCATTTTGCCACTCGCGTTGCGTCTACATCTGACATTGAGCACAAATGCTTTAATTGCTTTAATCCATAAGCAACCCAACGCCATCGTTAAAGCAACACACAAATTCAAAAATTACGTTCTTCTTGAAGTTTCTTGCATTTTAGAAAAAAAACGAGTTTCTATCGCCGTTCAACTAAATAAAAACATAATTTTGTTTTCATGTCGATTTCGTGATCGATCAGCGGAGACGGCGGAGCTTATTCTCCTGGAACGCGACGCATTCTTATGAGGGCACAATAGACCAATGGTCGCAGTGCAGTCCCCAATAAATTTTCGATCTATCTCCATGTTATAAAAATAGTTGTATTTCATTTTTCATCACGACAAAAAAGCAAAATGTGACTCTTTCTTTTGCGTTCAGTGTCACAGGAAAACTTTTAACGTCCGTTATTTCAAAGTGACACTTTATTTGACAAATCACTGAACGATTTCTTTCAAATAGTGTTTGTTAGCGTTCATCGAAGATGGCGCAAATGGCCCCTGGAATTGTTACCTTATGTAGCACAAGAAAGTTATTCAAACGGAAAGCAAAAATTAGCCAGCACCAAAACTAAAAGTTAGAGAAAATTTAAGATATAATGCATAGGTATAAAATGCTTGCATGCATAAAATCATTTTTATTATATAAAAGTAGTATGACATAGAGATTTTATTTCTGCTATTTTTAACACAGAGTTATTTTTTAACATAAAGTAAGAGGTAAAAAACATGATTAATTATTACATTTATACATATTTCATTTATTTTCATTGAGGAATAAATCGTAAAAATAAAAATCATGTTATTATAAAGTATATGTGAAGCCCCATAGATAAAATGAGTAATAGAATGAACATTGGTTTATATATTACATTTTTAAAATGAAAAACTCCTGCTAAAAAAGGAGCAAAACCTAAGTACATATTTTCATTTTCGTACTTAACTACACTCCATTTTGTGATTCAGGATTTTGGGCATATTTTGAAAAAACTCCGAACATCATTCCTTCATTATACGTCATTCGACTGCCTTCTTTCACTGCCTTCCACTCTATTCGCAACATAACCTCAATTTAAGCTGCCAAACTATATAGTAAACAATGGTAGCGGCAGATGTTTACGTGAACTCTACGATCACCGTTTGTATTCGAAGCTCTGCTGGCGTTGTGCGCCACTGAATGACACTAGGCATAGAAGAATAAAAAATCTTCATAAATGCAAAAAAGCCTTCATAGAGAACCGCTGACAAAAGCCAAAAGGGTTATGTGTAAAGCGAATCAACCATGTGCAACATGCCACAAATGAGTGATGTTATCACACTACACCGACATAAAAGTGCATATGCCAACATAAGCATACTTACATAAATTCACATACATCTGCATTAGACTTTGCAGATAAGTTTAGTAGTGTTCGGCGCGCCGCATGAACGTGGGTATGTGATAAATTATGAAAGTTTATCAGCCGCAAATGAGCGGAAAACATAAAAAATTTTCATGGCAAAAAAAAATGCGCCACATAAAAAAGCAAAAAGGTATAAATGGATTTTTTGACAGAGGGTGTTTGTTGCACGCATGCGCTTTGGCATAGCGCTATTGCTTTTATTGCTATTTCTGCAGTCACTAACAATGGCACTGTGGCACTGTGCAAGTCAGTGACCAGAAAAAAAAGCAACACAAAAACTAGCAGGGAGTGCGGTGTAAGCAGTGCAGTGGATCATGCCAAAATGTTTTGTTGAAAATGCTTCAAAGTAAATGTGTGAAGAATATCATAATAGCATATTAAAAAATAGCGTGCATAATTTTTCCACGCATACGAGCATATTTTTTTTAAGAGCAACATTTTTATAATGTATTGTATTTTTTGTCATTCAAAAGTATGTATGTATGTATGTTGTACATTATTTTTCCATGTCAAAGCGCAAAGCTGATTTTTACCTTCCGCTGCCGGTGTTTTCTTTCACTTTTTGTTCAAAAAAGGAAGTGTGGTGGTATGAGTAACATTTTATGCGAATGACACGCCTTCTACATTCGCTTGCATACAGCAGCTAACACGAAAATACCAGTAGAATTTATTAAATTTCGTCAACTGAACTCTTCTCATTTTATTTTCGATAATTTAAGCAAAAATGTCTAGGAATTCTGTTACTGAAGCTATACAAACCAGTTTGTAATATGTTCTCGAAAAAATTCAAATATTCCAGAAAGTTTTTCGAAAACTTCGAACTTCTTATTTAGAGTTTTCTGTTTTTTTTTAATGGAAAAACATGAGAAACATTGCGAGTGTTCAAAGGTCTATAATTCGCCCCGTATTGGACTAAAACTAATTGGGCTTCAAAACTGCATAATCAAAAAAAAATTAGGAAGCTATAATAAAAAGCTACAAATTTTCGTAAAATTTTCTCGAGTCTTCGAATTTTTTCGAAAACGTTTTTGATATTGGATTGGGTTTGGGTCACAAAACTGCATACTTAAAAAAACTAAATAAAAATTTCGAAATTTACGTAAAATTTGTTCGTATCATCGAATTTTTTCGGATACGGTTTTAAAAGTTAATTGGAATTGAACTACAAAACTGTATAGTTAAAACAAAAAAATTTTAAAAAACTCTAAAAAAAAATTCGTGATTTTCGTAAAACGTTATCGTATCTTCGAATATTTTGTAGAACATTTTTGAGATTGGTTTGCATAGTATAAATACTCATAGTACTTTCTTCTCAAACAATAAAAAAAATATAAAAATAAGAATTTTATTGATGAAGATTGCATTGCTATTTTTGCGTTCGCTGCTGTACGTACGAGGACACAAGCAAACCGAAACAAAAAAATTCTAAATAAATAATTCGAAATTTTCGTAAACTTTTCTCAAATCTTTGAATTTTTTCGAAAATGTTTTTGAGATTGGATTGGGATTGGTTACAAAACTGCATATTTAAAAAAAAATTAATAAAAAGTTAGACATTTTTGTAAAAAATTTTCATATCTTCGAATTTTTTCGAAAACATTTTTGAAATTGGTTCGCATGGTAAAATTTACAATATTCAGAGCACGCTCATGACTCCTTAAGGGGCTAGAAATATTTCTGGGCTTGCCATGCCTGTTGTAAGAGGCAACTAAAATCCACAGAACCGAAAGTGCGAGGGTTGAAAGAAATCGAGCTCGAGGCAGTCGTGCTAGTTCCAAAAGTTGTTTTATTATTGTGGCTATATATATATAAGGCTTGTGATGTGTGTATATAGGTACCTCTTAAGGCTTTTTACTCCACACTACTCAAGGAATAGAATCGCGCGATCTAGATGAAAGACTCTCTGCCTTGTCAGAGCGATGCATTCGCAGAGAATGTCAACCGGCGTTTCATCCTCCAGCTCACAGATTTATGTGTCGAATAGATTTAGTTTACTAAGGTAATATCGTAGACTACAGTGTTCCGTATAGTACCCAGTGAGAGTTGGTTTGTACTTTCTGCTTAGATTAATGAGTTTGGCTGATACTCTCGTTGCTGGGAGTATAAACAGCATGACGTGATTTCAATCCATGGCCATTCAATTCAGTATTGTCAGAACTGCTTTGTTTCCCAGTTACTTATGATTTCTCTAGTGTGTGCTTTTGTGAGTCCGCAGAAGGGCTCTGGTCCATAGAATGCTGCTTTAGCAACCCGCTTGGCTAGGTAGCCTGCAAAACCTTGTTTTTCTGTCCGAGATAATTTGGGACCTGCCTAAAAAATAGTGGGTTGGCATCCCATTGGTATCGATTTACCGACGTTCGAACCATAGATGTAAGCTCCCGTTTTTCGTCATCAAATTTTAATCCATCTGTGAACCAGACCTCTAAGGCAGAGTCAGTATGTAGATTCCCTCTTTGCCAAAGAGCTCTGTTCATAATGGACACCTCAAAATTCTGAGAGATTCTGAGTTGCAATACGGGAATACAAAATTTCTAGTACAGTAGCGTACTGGATACATAGCGGGCAAATATTTTTACGTTACAACAACAATAGGTTCTGCGCATCATACGAGCGAATTCTGGGAGGCCAAAAACGGAGATCTAACTTTGGTTATTAAAGTCGCCTCTAAACGTCTTGGTCAGCAGATGATCTTTATAGGAACAATTGTTAAATTTCATTAAATACCACTCAAGTGGTCCCACATCAAAGAGTTCCCAACTTGCAGCAAAGTGGAGGTGGAAATAATTGATTACTTGGGACTTGCTTTCGTCTTCTTAACACTGCGCACCTTATAATTATTGTATATCACAGTGGAAACAGTCCGAAAAAGTTAGAGAAAAGTACCGCGGAGCCTACTAAATTAGTCTAACGATATAACAAAGCCTACCAAGCGGAAACTAGATCCAAAATCAAGCTTGAGTACACTACCAAACTAAATTCGAAAGGCCAATATTTCATGCTTTAGCGCCCAACATTGGGCATCAGTAAGAAACATATTGATGTTTATTTACTTCACCGAGCTTTTGTTAGTGCTCCCCATATATTTACAAGACTAGAGAGCAAGAAGATAGGTCAAGAAAGTCAAAAATATGTTAAAAAAAAACAACTTCACATTTCACTGACAGCACTAAATCATGCACAAACACCGCCCAACATCACACGCACCCACAATTGCAATTTATTTACTTCTTGCTGCGCTGCAACGTACAAGAAACTGAGGAGCCTCGCAAACCGCTACGAAATTAAATTTTTGTGTTTTTTTTTCTTTAGTTATTTAACAATTTTATTATTTCTCACTCAAGCATAGATAATTTGTGTTGTTGCTTGTCAATGCTTTGCGTTGGGAAACGCTAAGCTGACTTGCGTTATATATACTTTGCAGTGAGAAAGGGGGAAGTGTAAATGTGCCCCATCAGAATGCACAGCACAATCAATCGAGCAAATGTGTAGGGTCACTGCTTCTTCCGTAGTTGGCACTTATGGATGTGTTGTTGCTGTGATATCACAAGTGCGGTAGCATTGCAGATAACTCCATTGGCTCGATTGCCCCAAACATGCATAAGCACTATATGCAAAGGAATGCTCTCGGTAGGGGAACTATTCGCTGCGTATTTGAAAGGGCATTCACACTACTTGTCACATTACAAATGCATTGGAAGCTATGCGCTGGCACAGTGAAAACATGTAGTGGGGAACTGCATAAATTTGTACATACTATATGATTCATATTCATATATGTACATAGATTATAGTAATTTGTGCATACTCATGATTGTACGTATTTATGATGAAATAAATATTTCATAACCCTTGATAATGGTTGACATAATAAACGCGTAAGGAAACAAGAATTGAGTGGTAAGAATTGAGTTTTAAGTAAAGTTATTAGGTTAATTTAGGTAAGGTTGAAGTGACTGCTTGAGGGCATACTTGGGCCAGTGATATTAAGCCCCTTGTTATACTACGAAAATACACCATTGCCACTCCTCTTCGAACCGTTTTAAGGGCCTGACAAAGACTACCAAGTCCTCGATATCATACTCCACGTTCTGGCGCAGATTATCTAGAAAGGAAGCTCCCAGCAAGCGCTGCCTACAGCTACGTAGTGTCAGGCAGTTGCAGATGAGATGAACCGCAACTCCTGCAGCAACGACGTTAAGGCGCTCGTAGCCTTTCTGCCTACCTAACTATAAGGCAGTGACCAGTTAGTCCTCCTACAACCTTGGAAATTGTATTCCTACTTAGGGTTAAAACGTGTCGGGATTTTTTTGAATGCTATTTTGGCCAGGTTTCCTTCAATGTCCGACATCTAGGTGTTTGTAGCCATCTTTCGACGGCTTAGCAGTAGTTTGTGTTTCTTTAGTATTAGCTTGCATGTGAAAGGAGCATACCTCAGCGTTCTTGGTCAGAAAGAATATGGCTGGTCGTACCCTGCTTGGAGAGCTCGTCTGCAATGTAGTTTCCCTCGATGCCCTGTGCGCTGGAATCATGTGAGATGTATACGGTTCTCTGAGGGTTATATCTTGAAGAGATCGCCACAGTTTTATCGTTAGTGTTAAGTGGTAAGAACCAAGAGACTTCATAGCAGCCGGCTGGCGCATAAAATAAAGTTTGCGTTGCCGATATAGTGTGTCCCTATTCGAAATGCGACTTCCATGATGGCTGGCACTTCTGCCTGGAAGACACTACAGTAATCGGGTTGTCTTGAGAGAGTCTAGGCCCCTTGAATAGACTCCCACCTCGAACTCTGCTT
>JARSSU010023907.1:0-18859 GCA_029619165.1 Eurosta solidaginis
GTAGCGAAAAAGAGCTTTTGTAACAAATTTTACTTTCTATTGAATTAACCTAAATTGGAAAACACTAAAATTTGAAATGGGTGTGGCACCACCCTTTCTGCCTAAGCAAATTTTCAATGACAGCAATAAAAGAAATCACTGTAATAATAAATCACATTATGTCAACAAAATTGAGGCGAGTACAACTAACACACAAAGCGCACCTGCCGTAATCGCTGTCTTAGGCAAGCATTTGAACATATGGCGGCATTAATGCAAAGTTTTATAAGTTGTCCGAGCGAAATACGCGTTTATTCTGTTTACTTGATATACCAGCAGATTATAAATTATTGAGTGTAGGGTAATTTTCTTTATATTAAATACGGATGAAGTTATTCGAACGTTCTAGATATCCAAATATCTCACTACAGAATTTTTAACCACGCGAAAGGTGCCATAGGGTGAATTAAACTTACATACATGCCGAGATGGTCAAAACTACTTAAATCGCTTTCCAGCTTTCCTAACGGCTACTCTTCCCTGCTTACATAGACGGATCCGATGAGAATACTTCTAAGTGCCGCATCATCTTCATCGCATAACTTGAATCTATCAGCATAGCCACTGTGTTTTACTTGCGAACCATGTTGCTGTTTGCAATAAAGCTCGTAAATCCAGAGTCTCAAGCGGCTGCGTGCTAGCCAGTTATGCGAATGAAAGATGATGCTCCGCAAGAAGTCAATCGGAACCCGCATAATGAGCAGAGTAGAGGCGAACCCCCAGCTCATATCAACGCTACCATGGCCCCGCGTAAGAAGGATCGTTGTGATACCACAAAAAGATACCGCTAACGCTCCTCTTCAAACCATTTGAAGGATTTTCTATTGGTCTCATTTTCCATCAACTTTCATAAAGTATACATGAAGAGGGCTCCTAAGCAGCTCGCTCTACCTAGCTACTTAACACCATGCAATTCCAGATGAGGTAATATACCGTTTCTTTCTCTTGGTCATATATACAGCTCCTATAACATCAAGGATAGAGTCTGCTTTGTCGTACCCTACCTAGCAAACTCGTCTGCTATATATTTTTTCTGTGAGATGTACGTGATTCTGTTAGGCCATCTCATGATGAGATCAGCCACATTTGTTGTTCATATTTTAGTGACTAGGGGCCATGGAATTTGATGGCTTCTTGGCTGTCAACAAAAATAAATATTTCCTAGCCGAAAGTGTATCTTTCTATCCAAACGGCAGCTTCTATGATAGCTGATACTTCTAAAGATCACCACAATGATAGGCTTGTCTGAAAGAAAGCTGGATTCCCTGGATATTTGAGTAGGCCCTTGAGACCTACCGTCAGCAGCAAAGCTTCTTGGTAGCCTGCTAGGCCCCTCCTCTCTCTGCATCAAAGTGAGGCGAATAATCCATCTGCATGTATTGTGAGTTAGTACTCATTTTCCAATGGCTCTTTGACACGTGTATAATGAAATTTACGCTTTTTTTACGCTGCACATAGAAGCACCTTCTGAGCCGTAGCATTTTCAATTAGCGAATCTCAAACAGCTCATCATTTCATTTATTTGGGTAATCACTGTCGTCTAAAACTTAGCTCCACAATGCTCTTTCTTACACACACATGAGCAAAAAGCCCCTCTTTATTATCCATTTTGCACGTAAAAATCACAGCTATCTTGATACACATACGCATATAACTCTATAGGAAGCTTGTAAGATGAGCGTATGAGCTTTAATTATATTTTTGAGAAGATACTTAAATATTTACACATACATAAAATACTCTAAAAGGCTTTAAAACCACGAATCATGTAAAATTAAAATGCTCTCCCAGCAAAAAATTCTGTAGTGGATTGTACATTAGTTATAGATAAGGAATGCCACAAAAGCGTTGCTAAAGAAGGATTAAATTATTTGTTGTGTTCAAGCCCCACAAATAGTTTTGTACAATGTTTAATTATATGTAAACTATAATAATGTTCTTGTTTCATATGCTGTACATTGTTCTATTATACGAAGCACTGTAAATATAAATGCATTCTTAGTCCTTATCTATGTGCGAAGCTCATTTATTCAGTTTACAGTATTTTTACACTCAGCGTGCCTTGCACATAGATTATATTAACTTTGAATGGATAACGGTTAGTTGTAAAGGTATAAAGGAATCGAGATAGATATAGACTTCCATATATCAAAATTATCAGTATCGAAAAAAAATTTGATAGAGCCATGTCCGTCCGTCCGTCCGTCCGTCCGGCCGTTAGCACGATAACTTGAGTAAATATTGAGATATCTTCACCAAATTTGGTACACTAGCTTATCTGGACCCAGAATAGATTGGTAATGAAATTGAGCGAAATCGTATGATAACCACGGCCACTTGTTATATATATAAAATTTTGGAAAACACAAAAAACCTGATAATTTAGTAAATAACACACCTAGAATGTTAAAAATTTACGCGTGGACTAATATTAAGACTCCTGATAAAAATTTGGAAACATTTTTCAAAATTGGCGTGGCACCGCCCACTTATGATAAAATAAATGTTACAAATATTATTAATCATAAAAAAAAATCATTAAACCTATCGTAACAAAAATTCGGCAGAGAGGTTGCCTTTACTATAAGGAATGATTTGAAGAAAAATAAGTAAGGACGGGACTGTCTTCGGCTGTGCCGAAGACTTCATACCTTTCATGAATGGAGCTGAACAATAATCTTATCCCGTTCGTAATCTCCAAATAATCGGATGTATAAAATAAGAAATATATAGATGTACATACCTAAACGATTTTTAAGATAAATATAAAGTAAAAAATGGACAAAAACTCCCTTATCTGAACGATCGGTTGTATGGGATATATATTATATATAGCTCCGATCGAAATGATTTTTTACAGAAATCTTCTATGATATATTAGAATATATATCACCAAGTTTCACGTTTTTATATTGGAAATTAAGGGAGAAATTGCCAAAAATCTTTCTATCTGAACGATCGGTTGTATGGGATATATACTATATATAGCTCCGATCAAAGTGATTTTTTCAGGATATCTTCTATGATATATTACACCGAGTTTCACGTTTATACTTTTTAAATTGCGGCTAGGAATGACCAAAATCGTGTTATCTGAACGATCGGTTGTATGGGAGATATATGTTATAGTGGTCCGATCCTACCGGATCCGACAAATGCCTAATTAATACAAAAATACATCCTTGTGCCAAATTTCATTGAGATATCTCAAAATTTGAGGGACTAGTTTGCGTTCAAACAGACAGGCGGGACAGACGGACGGACGGACAGAGCGACATGGCTATATCAACTCAGTTCGTCGCCCTGATCAATTCGGTATACTTAATGGTGAGTCTATATTCTATATTTCTCAACGTTACAAACATCGGACCAAAGTTAACATACCATTTCGTGTTCATGAATGTTATAATTAACGAAATCGGTTAAAGACCGTGCCCACTTTTATATAAAAGATTTTTGAATGCGTCGTATACGAAAATAATAAGTTATATCTTAGCGAAAAAGAGCTTTGTGTTAACAAAATTTTACTTTCTAATTGAATTATAACATTAAATTGGAAAACACTAAAATTTTTGAAAATGGGTGTGGCACCGTCCCTTTTATGGCTAAGCAATTTTCTATGTTTCGGGAGCCATAACTCGAAGAAAAATTAACATATCGTAATGAAATTGTGTACATATATTTTCCTTATGGCAGAAAATATTTAGAGTGAAAATGGACGGGATCAGTTAAAGGCCACGGCAACTTAGATATAAAACAAATTTAAAATGGTCGTAGACTATAATAATAAGCTATAACTTAGCAAAGAATAGTTTTGAATTAATGATATTTCACTTATCAAGTTTTATTGTAAGAGGAAATGGGGAGACATTTTTTTTAAACGGGCTGTGCCACGTGTTATGTAGAATAGTAATTTATCTGAAATGAAATGTACAATTGAAGCTCACGCTGGGTATATAATGTTCGGTTACACCCGCACTTAGACACCTTTACTTTTAGATATTCAAGTTGTACATTAAATGCTTCAACTCATTCACTCAGTATTAATCTCATTAATTGCTGTATTGCATACTTTACACGAAGATAAGCGGGTTATCAAGCTTACAATTTTAGCTTTATTTAAGAACTCTACAATATTTGTAGCATCGTTTATGTGTTATTACTCCTCTTTCTGTATTTAAGTGTGCTCATGTGAAATCTTTGGAGCCCTACTACGTGGATTCGTGACTTTCTACCTTTATAGGAGTGTGTTAGGATAGTGGTGGTGCAGAAATTCTACCCAATTCTTATAACACGTAGGTGCATTTGACTTACAGTCAGTGGAATGTTCGCGCTTATTTAAATAAAGCCTTCTGGACATCGGGCCACCTCTGGATCTAGCAGTAAACTTTTAATATGGGATGTTGGAAGATTATAACGAATATAAGAAAGAAGAGAGAGATGAGATAGAGAGAACAGTGACGCAATCAAGGAAATATGACCGCGTTTTAAACAATGAGTGAGATTTGCAGAGCGAAAGAAGTGAAAATTAGATATGATCGATGAGGAGTCAACAGGTAAGTTAGAGCGAAAAACAAATGAAAATTAGGGTTGGTCGTAACAAGAGAAAAAGCGTACTTTCGCAATACCTGCAGCTTTAAGAATTATGCATCACAACCAGCACAGTCGCAGCATCATATGAGTAGCTACTCTCATTGACTTACACCCATGAATCTGCAAGAAATGTCAAAGAAAACACTCACAATAGCGAGACAGAGGACCGTAAACTTATGGTTAACTTTTCTACAGGCCACTGTCTTCCAACATCGTACTTATTCAAATTAGATCTGGGCATCAGTTGTAGAAAATACGCGTGCAGAAAGAAGTTAAGTGGTTAAGCATATATGTATAGTACTTGTCTCATGCGGTAGCCAGATAGAGTATCCAGCTCTTTCGAGTGGTAAAATTTTTTGACCCAGAAGCACTTAACTTACTTACTTACTTAATTGGCGCTTAACCGTCTAAACGGTTATGGCCGTCCAACAAGGCGCGCCAGTTGCTCCTTCGCTCCGCCAACCGGCGCCAATTGGTCACACCAAGGGAGTTTAAATCGTTTTCCACCTGGTCCTTCCAACGGAGTGGGGGCCGCCCTCTACCTCTGCTTCCATAGGCGGGTTCCGGTAGAAACACTTTCTTGGCCGGAGCATCATCTTTCATTCGCATAACATGGCCTAGCCAACGCAGCCGCTGCGTTTTAATTCGCTGGACTATGTTGATGTCTGCGTATAGCTCGTACAGCTCATCATTAAATCTTCTTCGGTACTCGCCATCGCCAACGCGTAGAGGTCCATAAATCTTTCGAAGAACTTTTCTCTCGAACACTCCCAAAGCCGCTTCATCTGCTGTTGTCATGGTCCATGCTTCTGCCCCATATAGCAGGACGGGTACGATAAGTGACTTGTAGAGTATGATTTTCGTTCGCCGAGAGAGGACTTTACTTTTCAATTGCCTACATAATCCAAAGTAGCATTTATTGGCAAGATTGATTCTTCGCTGGATTTCAGTGCTGATGTTGTTGCTAGTGTTGATGCTGGTTCCAGAAGCACTTAAAGCATAGTTTATTTACAACCGGTTTCAGCCTAAACGGATCAGGTGTTGTATCCGTTTTTAAAATGCATAAGGGGCCTATATTAATAAAAGATTAAGATTTAATTAGTTTTGAAAGATATAATCCGGACTCAGTTAACCCCTAACTTCTGTGGCTTAGCCCTATCCTTACTTACTTCACTACTTAGGATTTGAACTCAACTGCTTTTAACCAAAAATATTCATTTCTTCATTTTTGTTCCACCTCTTATTTCCTTTATCTTTCTCTCACTACCCATATCCCCTCCCAACCTCTTCTACTTCGACTTCTGCTCCCACTCCAATTCACCCTTATTTCCTCATATATGCAATACCTTTGTTGTATTTACTAAATATTGAATAGCTGCTTCACCTCACCTACCGATTTCAATATTTTGTAAAGCCTTTATTCAACTAACGCAGGTAAAATAAATAGCTGAGACGTTTTCCTGCCTGCTGATATTCCTCCCTGCAAGGTAACTACTCACCCAGTACACATATGTATTTTTCATATTGTAGTTTCTCCAAAAGATAGCTTGTATATTCTTACCTCCCCGTGCTCCTTTTGTTGGTGTTGCTGTTGAGATAAAAACACTTCCCGAAAGTTTTGCGAATCTATGTTGATTTTACTTTTTCGAATATATGTACATCCAGTACGCTCCGGTAACAAACCCCATAGACATACTAGCCCGGTCATCTCGGTAATGATTTTATACCACTTTGACCTCGCTGTCAACTATGTGTATGATACACTGATATTTGTAACAGCATTCTCTTTGGGTAGGCGAGATTGACAATTGGGCTACAGAAGCTGTGAAGCTATAAAGTGCTTTTATTAACCCCTTGAATCGCTCACTTTTCTCCTCTCAATGTTTCATTTCTTTCTGTCCTCCATATAGTAACTCTTTAAATTTTTAGAATTTTCTCTGATCTGCTCCCACTTTATTTCTTCTCTCTCAATCTCCTTCTATTTACCTCCGACCTCTTCAATACTCTTCCTTCCTGTTCTTCGTTTCAACCCCCTCGAGCTTTCTCGATTTTTAACTCCATTTCCTACATCCACTTTTTTCCTCCCCCCAACCCCCTTCGGATTCTTCTTTTTCACTCCAATCTCTTATTTCTTTTAGTTCTGCTTATGTATTTTCTTAAACCTCTCCCTGTTCCCTCCAGCCCTCTTCTTTGCCCCTGCCCCTTCTTAACCCCTCATTAGCACATCTTATTCGAAACCTATATTGCGAAAGCATATTCCAGGATCACTCTGGTCCATAGTTTGGTCTATATCTCAGAAATAGACTAGCATGTGAAACTAAAGACGGTGTTAAAAATAGTATCCACATTTTATACATATATCATACAAATACATTCTAGGGCACTCCCGGGCCACATTTCCCTCGACAATGGAATCAAACACGGAATTGACCTAAAAATGTGAACTATATGAAACTGACGTAGTTATAATACCAAAAAACAGTCCATCCCTTATTTAATTAAATCTATTGACGTCACTTAATTTATATATATAAGATTACCCTATTCGAAAGGCTGCCTTAATCATAAATTTCAAACAAATCGTACTACAATTTATCACAATAGATCGGGACCTGCCCCACTTTCATGAAAGAAATATTTCTTAAATAATAAGCCGGTCAAGGCGGTACCCTTGTGCCCAATTTTCAGGGTAATGCACCATTAAAAAGATATCTCAGAAAGGGTCGGCTTCCCGGAAAGAAAAGTTCTTCAAATATTAACTTAGTTAAAAAGGTCCCTCTTCATTAGAATTCCGTTTTTTAAAGTAGGTCTGTTCTGGTCTATTGGATTCTAAAATCCCTTTGAGCACACGCCCAAAATTTCATCAAAATCGGTATAGTCGTTTTAGAGGTGTTCAGTGACAAACACTCGCACAGAAGGAATATATATTGAAAGATTATCCAAAAGCTTAATAGTGTTTACCAACAGCATAATTCATAACGCATATTTAATAATTATGTAATTGACCAACACAAAAATCCATCCGCTTATGCATGCAAACACATTTGCAGACATACACAGATAGATACGTTATTTTTCATATACAGTAATATGAAGCTATTATGACAGCGACACTCAGGCAAAGTCGTAATGAACATTAAAATTTATAAATTTACTGGCTTCAAGAGTAACAAAAACAATAATTCCAGCCCAAAAGCAATGTAATTGAATTAAATTATAATATTTAATTAATTAAAACTTATACATAAATCGTTTGTACATGTGTAGCTACGCATGTTTATTAAAGCATATGAAAGCATGCTTAATTAAAATTTTTGCTTAATTAATGAAACATCATTCATTACGAGTAAGTGATTGCAAATAGCATACTTAAACGGCTTTAAATACCATTTCACAACAATAAAAAATAAAAGAATATTGCACTATCAATGCCAATGCCGTGCCTGTAGCTGCGCTGCCTTTGCACTGGCACTTGCAATTTTACACTAAACTGCGACGGTGAATTTCAGTGCTAAACAAACAAAAAAAAATTAGATCATTACGACATAAAAGTTGCTCATACGCCGTGTATTCCGCCTTTGTTGAGTAAAGAGAAAATAACACAACAGCTCCGTGTTTCTTTTCGCATTCGTTCCTATGTTTTAATATCTCATTCTTTTAAGTCAATTTTCTCTTAACTATTTACATTTTTGCTTACAAAAAGGAGTGCTATGCTAGCTGAATTTCAATACTTTCCAAAAATGGGTCAACATTTTGCTTCAACCAAAGGCTATTTCTTTACTTACTCACATACCTACTTATGCAGCACCAATGAACAGAGAAAGTTTTCTGTGGCGTTGCCGGCAAGCATGTATGTTTGTGTGCGTGTGTATGATGACATATAATATTTATATGCAGACAAACATACAAATGTGGTAGTAAGTATGGCTATTAGGGGTCAATACTCTCCAGTGTCATATCGTTTAAGATATTGTATCTTCATTTGCACTTGTGTTTATGGTTAACACTTTGCTTATTGAGCTGGTTAAGTTTGTGTGCTTAATTTATACGCAGTGTTATGTTTTTACTCAGAAGAGTTGTTTGGTTTATACTTAGCAGGAATTATATTATAACAAAATTTTTAACTTCTTTTTTCTTGTTTGTTTGCGTATTTACTATAAAAAGTTGCGGTTTAATGCATTTGATTTTTAAGTAATCTTCCATTGAGGTGCAGGCTTGAACCTTGGAATATGGGTCAAAACCCGCTAATCATGCAACATATAAGGTATCATATATCGCGACATTTAGAAAACACCTGCGAAATATGAATCACGCGATTGATTTCTAAGCAGATTTTGTAGGAATGAAAAAAAATGGATTCTGTATAAAACAAATTTAGGACTAAACAAGTAAGAAAGTCCAAGCTCGTGTGAAACCGAACATTACACACCCAGCTATGTACTTGAAACGCTGTTGTTGCTTTGTGTGGTTAATATTGTTATAAGGCTGGGGAATAATGCATATATAGTTCTATTCTGAACCCATTTTCGTTCAAAAGAAGTAAAAAAGGTAACGTGTTTAACAGCTGTAGCCATGAAAAAAAAAGAGTAACAAAAAGGGGCGGGTCACGCCCAAAATTTGTTTAAGTTTTATTCTAAGCTTAACCATACCAATACCGAGGTATAATATCAGTCAAATGTAGTTACATACCATAGAGTGTAAACTTTGTTAAGGTTAGACCTTTAGGAAAAGTGGGCGTGGTTTTTAACCGATTTTGATTATCTTCACTCAGCCTATATAACTGTAATTTGGCAAGAATAGTGTCTCTGCCAAATTGCAATGAAATATCTTTAACGGGTTTTGATTTACGACTTGTTAAAATTCCAAATTTTCTTATTCTAAATGTGAGTGGTGCCGCGTCCATATTCCAAAATGTTTTTGAATTTATGTTTTGCGTCATAAAACCTATGCACCTACAATGTCTTTTTGAATTATCTCATTTTTCTAAATTTTCGATATCTAGAAAGTGGGCGTAGGTTATTGTCCAATTTCGCTCATTTTCAATACTAATCTCTTCTGATAGCCCAGGTAAGCCCGTATACCATATTTGGTGAAGATATCTCTATATATGCTCAAGTTATCATGTTAACTGGTCACTGCCCAATGGAAAATAGTCCCAGCTTTGTTAGCTGTATGAAGGCGGACGAGATGGAATCATCCAGAAACTTTATGCTCAGCTGTGCAACTCTTGTTTTGAGGAGACGTGAAGTTCTGGGCTGGGATGCACTGGAGTCTCCGGAAGAAATATCCCAAATCAATATGTGCCTTATTCCTAACTTTATCCCTGCCACGAAGCGATTTGTTATCGAAATGTTGTCGATTTATTATTGAAAAACTGTCAATTATCTATCGAAAAATTATCGATAAGTTGTGTAAAATTTATCGAGATATTATCAAGGATGTATTTATTATTTACCAAAAAGTTATCGTTAAGTTTCAAAAGCTTGTCGATTTGTTATCGCAAAGTTGGCAGTTTGTTATTGCAAGTTTTTAGATTAGTCGAAAAGTTATCGATATTTTATCAAAATTTTTCAACTTGTTATAAAAAAATGTTTTGCTTTCGAAAAGTAATTGATATATTATATTGTCAACTTCCTAACGAAAATTTATCGATATTTTCACAACAAGTTAGCGATATTTTATCAAAAAAATTTCAATTTATTATCGGGGGATTGTTGATTGTTTATCGAATACTTATATTTGCTATCGAGAGGATATTGAAAAACTGTCAGCTATTTATCGACGTTCATCGAAATGCATCGAATCGATAAAAATAGTGTTCTGGCGTGTTACCGATGTTATCGACTACTTTTCAAATAAAACAATAAACGATTTTTAATAAACTACATACAGAGTGTATGTGCCTACATGGTGATCAAAAGGAATATAAACAAAAAGGCAACTCTTAGAGACCAATTGTACAGCGAACAACGGAACATTCATATGGCTCAGCAGCTAAAGGCATCTGCCTTTGCACTGATATGAATGTTGGAGATTAGAGTTCAACGCTCAGCTCCCGAAAAGCTAGCTAATGAAGAAGTGAAATTCAGAAACATGTCCTAGTAACCATCGCCGTTTGTAAACTTACAATTTTTCTCTAATATCAATTACAATAAACGATTTGTTTTTCTTACTTGAAGCTTCTGAAAACAAAAACGATGTGAGAACTCAATATTTTCGTAAGATTACTTAACACGTCTAATTGCTGTAAAAACGTGTAGCCTGGTATTAAAATATCACCCGGGGTGCCATACTTCACTTAATTTGCAATTTCATTAAAAGCTTAATTGATTCATTAATTTTACTTACCTGTAGCTACAGCTGGCTTATACGCATTACAATTTTACAAAAGCCTCAAAGTCAACTAAAGCCCGGTGATGATGCAACAAATTTCCGCTTTAATGCTAAGACGCGATAAATTCTTTCAAAACAAGTTGCTGCTATATCCACCACCAGTAAATTACTTGCAAAGCTTGGCTATTTATATAAACAAGTATTTACGAAATGAAATAGGAATAAATAAAACCACCACACACATTATTGCATACCGAGCCAATCAACATGGAAGGTAAAATCCAAGAAATGTTCTTCGTCATCTTAACACTGGCATTTGGTATGGCAACATTGAAAGGAAGATTGCTTTTTATGGGCACACGACAAGTAGAACTTATTGTTTCGTAATTTTTCTTGCCACGACAGAGAAAAAAACAAGATTTCATAACTCTGATACTTCTAAAGCCCAACGTCAGTCACACAGCTTAGCAAATATGCTGCAGGTTTGTTTTGGTTGACGAACAGAAAAAAAGTTTTGGTTTGCTAATGCGACTTGAGTCACGATCACAGACATGGACAAGACAGCATATTTTGTATGAGAGTGTGCGTGAGAAAATTATGTTAAACAATGACTTGAGGCGCATATACAAAATGCCAAGAATGTTAAACCTGCTGTATGTATAGACACATGTATATATGTATGTATTCTTCAGCGTATTATGCTGCCGCTTTGCTGATGGGCAGTCATAATGACAGCAATTAAAAATAAATCACTGGTAATAATATTAAGCACATTAATGTCAACAAAATTGAGGCGAGTACAAATAACAACAAAGCGCACCTGCCGTACATCGCTGTCGTTAGGCCAAGCATATTGAAATATGGCGGCAAGTTAAGATGCAAAGTTTGTATTTGTGCTCGAGGCGAAGATACGCGTTTATTCTGTTTACTTGATATAACCAGCAGTATTATAAATTATTGAGTGTAGGGTAATTTTCTTTATATTAAATACGGATGTAGTATGTCGCACGGTTTCTATATATCAAAATATCTCAAACTCAATTTTTTAACCGGCAGAAAAGGTGAACCATAGGGCACTGGTACAGCATTGTACCACCAGTACTATTGTGTGGTACAACATTTGCAGCAGTCCTCAACGTACAAATAATAATCAATGCTTTCATTTAATGGAAAAAATAAAAGTTTTACAAAAAAGTATATTATTTCCAAGAAAAATGTTTAAAAAGTAAATATACAGTTCTTAAATTTCGAAAATTATGTATGAATCTAATTTATTTTTGAGTATGATATTTTGGAAGCACGTCTTGCAAAGTGATATACCACATTGCTGTCAAATATGTTTGTTCTGGTTTGTGTTTTGCCCTGCGCACTCTGCGCAATGACTTCGAGTCTCAAAAGGAATTGGTAAATGCAAGGATACGTTGCCCAGCTCCCTTTTTTCGTTGAGATAAACGGCTTGGTTATTGGGATCAACGTACGACTGCAGTTTTAATACCTTTAATACCTGATATTAATGACCAAATGTGCTGGCCCTGAACGGGGACTCATCTCTTTCCCGTTTTTCGTTTGTTGGTGGTAATTTTTTCTATTTTTCTTTTGTAAACACTGCTTTACCTGAGTCGTTCCCAGTAGGGTAGGCCTAAATGCAACCTTGCCACAGTCAGTACGTTCAACCGCTGTCAACCATATATGCTTTAAAACTGCAGATAACTTAAGATATACTGTCAGCCATATATATGTTTTTAAGAACAGCAGCTAACATAAGATATATCCTGCCTACACTTTGAAAAAGATGCAACGCGTTGTATTGAAAATAAATTAAATCGATTGCCATCCTAATATACTTTAACAGTCTTTACACTTTAATTGTACGAACTAAAGCTTTAACCACACGTTTGCCTATAGTTTCCATCGTATTGATTGTGTTCTCTCCGTTGTATATATTGAAATCATATATGTATCCCGTCTCAGAGTCATTCCACGTTTTACTGATTTGAGTGACGTATATTGTTTTAAGGATGATCTTCCTTCAAATTTTTCCATTGATTAATGCTCTCCTCTGCCTAACCTTATCCTGCCGGTATTTTTGAAATGTAGTTTACAAATACTCCGCAACATCGTCGATGTAAAAAGTTTTACTGCAATCAGTTGGTTTCTGAGAAATGCAAAATATAATTTTGATGCCAAAATTTATAGCGGTCACGAGATATTTCAGTTTTGATATTATCATTACTTATTGAAGGATGTTTTGACCAATAATGTTTAAAGTCGCGAGCTTGTTATAGCACATAACGAACATAGAGCCCAGCATAATTTTATCAGTCTTTACTATATTTGATATTTTTTTCTGTTTGAAACTCAGAAATGGGGTCATTTGTACATTGTGCGATATACATGCACAGGCTTCGAGGAATCATCTTTTGAAAAATCTTGAAAAGACAAAGATTGAGAGGAATTTCCGGACTTATATTACGTCCACGGTAATCACTAATAATATGTATAGGTATAGAATTTTCTCAAAGAAAAGACCACAACCTAAAGTCTGATGAGATGTAATTCTCATTATCGTCTTGTGCTAATTGGATCCCACAAATTCATTAGGGGAACCAGATTCTTCACCGTGCGTACCCAATTTGGTAATAATTATCATCATTTCCATTTAAAAAGTCAGTGACTGTATCATCGTCATCTGAATCAGGTTTTTCATCAATCAACAGTTCGGTAATTTTGTCTGAGCTCAGGTTTTTCGACATGGTATTTCTTTATAAACGAAAGACGATAGAATAATTTTTTTAAGAGAGTCACTCTTGGTACGTATATGTACCAGTATAAAATACTACTGGTACATATAAGTACCAGCTCACTGAAACTCCACCAACTCAAGCAAATCCATATAAATGTTTCACTAAATATGCTAAAGCCTGTAAATGAAATAAATCTCTTCCATAAAAACTATTTGTTTGGCAGTTACAACTTTTTTTTTAATTATTCAAAAACACAAACACGTGTCCGAACCTTTCACTATTGAACTCAAAACTGAGCGTACTGCACAGGAGAAAATGATTTCATTTTTATATGTACCTACTTACTTCAATAAACACATTTAGTGGTACATACGGTGTACCAACAGGTTCGAAAGGGTGAAAGCTTATGCCGTGTTAACGCTGATGACTAAATACACAAAATCTTTTAATATTACGAAGTTACGGCTGCCAGCTGTGGTGTGGTTATCAAGCCGCAATATGTTGACTCTTTGCTTGATGACAGAAGATATTTCGTTTTGTAATCATTTACTGTCAAACCCATCTTTTCCGCTTCTTTTTCCAGTTGGAGTAAACAGAATTTACGGAGTTGGTTTTCAGGGTGATGATTTCAATGTCGTCAGCATACGCCAGTAACTGCACTCTTTTATAGAATATTGCTCCAAAGCGGTTAAGTTCTCCAGCATCAACTAAAGAATCGCAGAAGAGAAGGTCACCCGGTCTGAAACTGCGTTTATTTTCGAACTAGAACTGCGTTTCTTTTAACGTAATTTTTCACAGCCGTATAAATTTTGTGGCGCCAATCAATTACAGACATAGCAGCAGCTCCTTTTCCAACAGTCGAAGGTGGCTTTAAAATCGTCGAAGATGTGATGTGTATAAACTATTATCTCCCTCGTTTGTTCAAGATTTGGCACATAGTGGAAATCTGGTAGATGGTACATTATCAGATCTGAAGCCGCACTGACAAGGTTCAATCAGCGATTCACTGCGTTTTTCAATCTTTCGCACAATACGCTGAAAAGACCTTTCATACGATATATAAGAATGCTGATTAGCGATAGTTTGGCACAGTTTGCAAGACTCCCTTTCTTGCGAGCTGGCTTGCACACGTTTGGCCATATTTTGCATAGAAGCTGATGCATGCCCCATACCAACTTTTAGCCGCCTTATGTAAATAGCTCCGCAGGCAATCCAGGCCTAGCTTCTCAGTGAAAACTCATCTCCAATCTGCCCTCGTATTGGTGCTAATGGATGCAAGGTGGATCAGTAAGCAATCACACTTAAATCAACTGTCTAAGCTATACGTATTTATTCAAGATCTGTGACTATGTTAAAACCACCCAAATTGAACCAGTTCAGAACGCGCCCATTTCAAAAGACAATAACATGTTATAGGGTATTTGAAAACACTGCAATTGGCAGTATTAGAGCTAGTGCTAAATCTTTGTGTAATTTTCCACGCTACTTCGGAGCTAGAAAAAAAATAAGCGCCTAGGCATGTCGAAATCGGTTTCTCGCTCCTCTCCCTCTTACTAAATTGACAAAGAATGTGGTGGACAAATGGCAAAGTAGTAGTAGTAGTAGTAGAAGATGGCCTTGACCTGCTCCAAGGCTTCGCAAAATAGCTAAGCCTAAGGCAGTTAGTGTAAATTATGGTCAACTTGCGGTAGGTGATCCCTAAAATCATCAAAAATCCTCATTAATAGAAAATTTAGGGAGTGAGTGTTCGCAAATCTTAATATTTTTATTTAAGTGGGATTTCTTCCCTAACACCTATTTTATGCTTCTGGTTATATAATATGCTATTGCACTTAGATTTATATATATTTGTGTTTGTTGTGTTCGCGCGCGCTGCACACCGATGGTCAACACCTGATTTTGGTTTTGTTGTTATGATGCGTGGCGTTAATGCCGTTGGCACATTGGAAATTTGTGCGGCGGTAATTAAAGCGCTCCATCACTTATTGTCAAAGCTACTATAACCGCTCTAGTAATTTCAAATTTAAGCCGGGGCGTTAATATTTTAAGTTGCTCGCAAGTTTTCATTACAATCTAAAAATGACCAAAACTTCGGATTTTAAATTTTCGTGCAAAAAAATATTGTAACGATTTTACTTGCAATCCCCTTATTTGCAAATCTTCTGCTGAGTCGAATCACTAACTGGTTGAATAAATAACTCCAATATTTAATAATGCAAAATGGCCTTGATTAAAGTACTTCACAATAACGCTCAAACTGTGCAACAAATAGCTTGCTTAATAACCAACACTGATTGATAGCTCAAATGAAACTCTACTGTTCAAATAATACTGCTCTTGCTCGCTAGATAGCGTCTTAATCGAAATCTCAATCAACTGAATTCCAGCGCCTCTACAATTGCCGCCTTTACTACTCTCTGGATTCAACGTTCGCATCTTCTAGGCGCTTCTCACTAGTCCAGCAGCTCTCAAACTTCTCAGCTGTAACTACAATTGCATGATTTATAGTTTTTCTCATTGCATACTTTCAGGAGTATCTCAGATATATGCATATGTTTGTGCATTGACTCTCCGCTGCTCGTATACGTACATGGTACATATGTGTAGACGCAATTATGTTTCGTTTATGTAGATACATAATGATTGATCTATGGATGTGAATTTATGTACGTCACTGCTTAGACATCGGCTTAGAGACGATAGCATCGCTCAGTGCTGCTAACAGTCGTTACAATATTATCTGAGAAAGCCTAAGATGTATTGTCCTTTAACCTCAAGTATATCAGGTTGAACTAACCGATGATTAAAAACTGAATATGCCTAGTCTCGGATACTGCAAGTGCTTAAAAAGCAACAGAAAACAGAAAACAGGCTTTAAGCTGACCACTTTACAAAGATAGTGTTATTGATCCAGCTCAAAAATACTTCGAGTTTACAGGGTGGGCTTAAACTGCCCACTACTCAAATGTTATTGTTCTCAGTCAAATAGGCTCCCAGGTGGGAGCTACACTACGAACCCTCCCCAATTTCTTATTCTTCTTATTATCTCTACACCGATATACAAGGTCAAGCATACTCATTGTTATTGCGGTCAGAGTACCACATATTTGTCCAAAAAAATCATAACCAAATGATCCTCCCACACAATTCGCAAACTATAAGCGAATTTGTTTCAAACCTTTCCACCCCCTCTGGTGAAAAAAATTGGAAAATTCAAAGATCAATTTCGATGTCTTTTCGCTACGCTGGGCGGTAATAGCACCTTTGATGTAATGAGGTGACTTTGCAAGATCAGCTTACTGAAACGCTGTTTCAGTGCGTATAGTTATCTTCTTGGTATAATAGAGGAATCAAGGGGTCCACGTGGTCATATCGAATCATTTCTGAGATGATCGGGATAACATCTTAATGGTGTGAAAAAGTGGACTACGTGAGACACAGATGGCTCAAGTTTAAGAATTTATTTCAGGAGAGGAGGGAATAATTGTAACAGAATGTGTGCTATTTAAAGCCGACAATGCCGTTGCTGTCAAACTCTGGCCTTGAAACCTTATGCCATCGCCGAATCTTCGAAACAATTTTCGGGCATTATTTCTAGCAGATAACATTCTTCTCAGTAAACGCCTTTCTCCTTCCCCGCATCACCGTAGTGCTCCTATATATTGCGCGTTGCTACATCTTTACATACCCTTTTCTATAGGCTGTGTCCCATATTTCCATAGCAGCGTGACGCGCCTCGTCATACTATTTTGTTTTGCGGGGCCTTCTGGAAATCTTTGGTATCCTTAACAGCGGCACGTGGTGAGTGAGAAATGTGCTCACGTTGCTGGGCTACATCATCAGGTCGAAGAGCGGTCTCTGTGAGCATTGGTGAGACGCTAGTAGAGTAAACATCAGCTGTCTATTTCGTGAGTAGCCTGACTCTACATACACTTTTTGTGCTACACGGACAGTGTTTCTGATCAATATTTTGAACTCATATTATCACATATCCATAAGACTGATAATTTACCATCCGTAAATGATGCCCAGGCCGATAAGCAAGCAGGCGAGTATTTCGGTATACCCATTAATCTGGAACATGATATTAAATATGACCATATTTTGAGGAACGGCGAGCTCAATCAATGAATATATTGTCTTAGCTGAATTTTCCGACTGTAGGATCAAAGGCCCATTAATTTTTCACCATAGCGTTAAAGTCGCCAAGCATGACCCTTGCAAATAAATGCTCATATTCAAAAACCTTACTTTGTTGCGGAAGAAAGGCAGATGTTTGCCGGTTAGGTCTGTTTCCCACCATAAATCCTAAACAGTCGGTTTCTTATCACATGCTCTTCCACTGTCGTGTTACTTTTGCCTCATCGATCGCGTTTCCTGAATAGCTGCGGTTCAGCCTTTGCCTTTTAAGGACATTCACCAGCTGGGGGCAGCTTTCTTTGTCAAAAGTCCTGATATTCCAGATATATGCTCTCAAGCCGTTTACCGTGTTCTTTATAAGAAAAAACCACATCCGAAGCAAATTATTTTGAGTGTTCATTAATAGGGGATTTTACAGTTACATGTGCGTATAACCCGTGTACGGTATTAAAACTAAGATACTCTCATAATACGAAGGGGTATATTTTAATCCTCCTTTTTTGTGTATTAACGATAAAGACACTCCCCGAAGGTTTTAAGGAGTGTTATCGATGTTGATAGTCCTTTTCCGTATATATATCCGGTACATTCCGGTAACAAGAACCGTAAAGGTAATAGCCCGACCATCTCGGGAACGATTAATATGACCACAGTATAGCGTTATCTACTTATTTAAATATACTATATTTTGTAAATTATTTTTGAATTACTTATTTTGAATATTATTTCAAAAAGAAATTTTCTTGTCAGTGTTATATAAATTTTCAATGTGAATAATTTTATTTTAAATAATAAATAAAATTTTAAAAATATTGTGACGAATATTACCTTCACTAGTAATAAATTCCCAACAAAAAACATTGAAGCGAGCCACACTGTGTACATGAACACATCAATCGTTATGTCTACAAATATGCACGTACACGGAGGGGGGAGAAACGCACAAACACATGCATATGTATATCTTATCTGAGATACTCACAAAGTAGGCAATCATTTCTGCAAGTATC